>JAUTBZ010126773.1:0-14921 GCA_032361785.1 Lepetodrilus galriftensis | reverse complement strand
CACACACAGACACACACACACACACACACACACACACACACACACACACACACTCACTTCCTCTCTATCCCTCTCTTTATGTATCTTACAAATCTACTCTAATGTATATACATTTTTAAACAACTTAGTTCAAAGAATTATGTTCACGCCATTAACAAATAAATAACAACAGCTTTTCAAAGAAAGATCATACTCCAATACGAATGTTCTACGTTTGGTACAGATGGAAGTGAATTCCGAAACAGTTCATTTTCTTGGAAGTATTGAATTCCCACTGTCAAAGTAACGTCAATGTTAACGAAGGGTGCTCGCCGCTCTAAATGGAGATTTCTGTTTTCGAATGTGCTGAATGAAATATTTATTTCTTACATTTGTAACATGACTTAGAACAAAGGAGTGACGATGCCAATACGCACGAAAGCTAATCAATGTATTTCAATAATGCATACACGTCGTTTTTTCTGGTCTTTGATCATACAGAAAAACAATTAAGACAATAACGTACATCGCTGAGATTGTCTAAACATACAACACAGCGGATAATAACATTCACACTTGCCAGAACTGCTTCCCTACAAACCATTCGGAATTGTATTTCTGATGCATTCAAAGCATGATGACTGTCCATCGATAACTCGAAAACTATGTAAAATATTCACTCCCATATGCCGAACAAATATGTGCTAGTTTACAAAAGTGAAAAATGTCTTTCCATTATGTAAGAAATACACTAGTGTTATATTTGCGTGCACTCATTTCGTATGCCCTTGCTCAACTGATCAGCAATGATCTTATTTCGAAAGTTGTATACTAGTATGTTTTATTGTAGAGATTATACTGGATGACATGCAACTGATACACGGACGTATATGGTGTTATGTTCAATATATCGTACAGTGACACTACTAAATACTGTGTCTCCGAAGACATCAGGCATTAATGACAATTTAGTTCTAGTATTGGAAAGACAAAAAAAATAAAAATGTATTTTGTATTTTATTAATACATTATCACATCAAATATTGAACATCCGTGCATGTATTGACAAGTTTGCATTGACTTAAAACAATGCATTATGGAAGGAATACAGATAATCATAGAACTATAATAAGTAATGCTGTTTCATCACGATTCGTTATTAACTTCTTATTGTAGTTTCGTAATAACACTAATTATAGCCATAGCAATTCCTTGATGAATTATTTAGGAACATAATTTGGTTGTTAGGCTGTTATGAACTATATATATTTGCATTGCATCTGACCGAAGAAAGTTCATCAGACGCTCAGACAGGAGTTCCACATATATCAAGTTTAACGATAATCCTCTAAGATCTAACAACATTTTGAAAAGATAATTTCCTGCTGCTGAGATATTATTGACATGCTTACATGACTTCAATGCTCTCTTGGTGACGCATTCTGCATGACGATACCAGTAAATGATTCTTAAACAAAGCATCGAGATTAGTGTTATGGATTCTAGCCAACAATGAGGCAACTTTAATGCATTAGGTGATGCGGGGTCCAAACACCGCCACAACATAATCACCCTCTGGATGTTCTTGTGGTATGAAGAGGTTTGTATAATGTTCTTAGAGTGTTAGCATGAATCCTCCATTTGTATGCCTACGCCCCCATTGGAGCTTTGGGGATGTCTGTTGTCCTCATTGCAATCAGGGTAATCAAATTTGTTCATTACGGTAACTTGGCCAATGATATGTTTGCGATCCCATATTATTTGTAATCGTGTATCAAGTATTCATTTTGTATGCAGAGATGAGATCTCCAAGATACATCGTGCTTATGTTGATTCACATGAAATCCTTCTCCACGTGCTAACCCTCACGAAGAACTTCTCCAGATCCCCATCACTGGTACAACTTTAATGTGATGCGGTTGGTCAATGAATGTATAGTTCAACCGTCTCGACCTACAACATTACTAAAGAACGTCAACGGTTCTTGCTGTCATCCGAAAGGGTTCCAGTAATACCTGGCCATACTCGGAGATCATTGGAGCTCGCACCGCTCCTATATAACTAGATTAGTTCTGTATATCGATCTCTCTTATTGTTGACACTTCCATAGCGCCTCTCTCCTTATAAAGTGGATGCGGGCCTTGTCTCGTCCATGACTTGAAGGTAGCCCGGGCCAAGAGGACATACTGATACTAGAGCCATCCGACTCCTGCTGTTAACAACATGAAACTTTTAGCTTGTCACCCCTCGGGCTTTCTACTGGCTCTGGTCTTTGGTTATGTCGTAGCTAAACAAGAGGAGGTAAGTTCGAGAATTACTTTCAAACTATTATAATATTGAACACACAAAACAGTCCGAATAGAACTTTGAAACTATTACATTTCGGTGAAAATAACTTATCTGGATTGTTAGTAATGTCTTCTTCTTTTGTCTTACTGGAAAAAAACCATTTCGTAATTATATAATGAATAATATAGTAATATGCTTGGAACTTTTATTTCCAAATAACATATAAGATAAGTTTAAACTTTCCCCAACAACTTTGCTAATTTAAGGAGCGGTTCAACGGATGAGTAAACTAGAAGCACTATTTCACATCAACAATTTACATGTACCATGTTTTAATTTGTTACTATTCGTGCGCATTATATGGATATATTAATTATCTATCAACAACTTTGTAGTGCGAATTAAGTTGGCGTATAGTTTAATTAAGTTGGCGTATAATAAATTGAATTAGTATTGTTATTATTATGATTAGAATTAAACATGGTTCAACTTTTCATTCGGTTCTAAGCTCTAATATTGTAAAGATGTCGCTGAACAAATTGGATGTATTCTTCTAAACCGTGCGACATAGTATGTTCTCAATGAGTGATAGCCAGCGAACGTGACACAATGCAACGCACCTGTTTAATTACATTTAGCCATTGTAAGGAACAATCTTGATAGAAAGTCGGTCAAATTATAGGTATTCATTTTCTTGATTGAAATTCGGTCAGACTAATTGTAATAGTTATACACTTCCCCACCTGACTCCGGAGTCAAAGGTCTCGAGTTCTAACCCACCCTAGAGACCCAACTTCAATGTTCGCGGAAGGTACACTTCCGATGTGATGATGATATATAGGAATTGCTTTCTGTACCGTGGCGGTCTACTTATCATGCTTAGTTCACCAGTACCAGCTGATGTTCGCAGCTTTACTGCAACACACGACACTTCCGATGTTGTAGGACCCTTCTGTCATAAAGTGACAAGTCGTAATTTTAGCTAAAAAATATGGAAAGCGGATGATCTGAGAAAGCCAATTAAGACAACCCAACACTTTTCGCACTCAGGACGATGAAAACATCTAGTAGATAGTTGGCAGAACTTGCTTACCGTCATTGGATCTTGTGACTTTGAACCACACAGTTTATTTTTGGTTGAAGGAAATGCGAATTTTCTCTCTCTCAATAATTCATACCGAAAATACGACAAATATTATGTACGTACGATAACGGTAATTTGCCTATTCTGAATTCCGAATGTCATCATACTATACTTGGCATCATTAGGAATGCGGTATGACCCTAACCACGACCTATCTACGAGCTGGCTATTAGGAGACTCTAGCAGCACGCATTGAGTGCAATATAGAGATGATTTATTAGTTTGGGAGACAGTCGAAGTAAAATATCATTTATTGACAACAAGCGGACCGTATGGCTGACATCATTGTGTGGAATAACTGAAGAACAGAGCAACAATGCTCAGTTATAGCTTCATAATATGTATTTACTACTATTTACAGAAAATAATTGATTTCACAATATATATTTACTGAGGTTCAATGTATTCATGTTTCAAAATTGTTTTTATTCATTTATCCGGAAGGTTTTACAAAACAGTTAATTGACTATTCTGCATTGTATTACTATTTTGTAAAATATGTACTTGGTAACAAATGTCTAAAACACGCCAATTACAACAGTATTTACGAGCTTACCTAGCGAGACAATCTACTATATTATTCGTATACGGCGTTAGTCTAATTTATGTTCTTCAACACATGCTAGTCTACCGTAACGGTTTAGAGTAACTATTTATATTAAGTACCGCTCAGTAATGGCGCAAATATTCAATCGGACAATGTTTTGAGATTAAGTTTCCACGCTTTCTACGCTGATGTAGAAACATAAGTCTTGAGAAATACAGTACATTGTACGTTAGATTTGTTCTTGTGTATCTATATTATATAATAGTTTATGTCAGCTAAGTAGGCCTCAGGACCATGTACATCTATAGTTCTATACACTGTATGAACAGCTTCTTATTCCAATCTCGACCAGATATATTCCTAGTTGTAGCAATAACGAAAGAAAGGTCAGTTTTCCACGGAAACCTTAACTTTCCTGACAGCAATCCCATAAGTCATTCTTCCATAATCTTACCTCAGATAGAGGCACTGAGGTATGCTAGCAAACCCATGAGATCGACTTCTCTGAGCTATTCTAATACCACCGTAGGATCCTCCAAGTAATGTGTGGCTACCAAACAAGCTTAGATCGCAGAGCCTACAGTTATGCTACAAATTCGCCATTTACAATGTAAAATCACATCGTTGGATTTTTTACATCTCAACTATCCCAGTTGAAGTGATTGAATTGGCCAAGTGGAAGCAATTGAAACTACTTAACCTTTAAATCATTTCTGAATGATCCGGTGTTCGTAAAAACAAGCTACGGTATTTAGCATTAGTCAAGGGTTGTTTCCCACTTGATTTTGGAGATAGGAAAGCATGCATAGTTTAATTACCGATGTGACAACTTTCTCACAGGGCCCACGCCGAAGTCATGGGCATGCTGTTATCGGCGTTGGAGATCTTGTTAGGTTCCAAAAGGTATCTGGCGATGAAGCAAATCTGATTAACTTGCTTCTTAGGATAGTGTGTTATTAGATTTACGGCACATTTTACCATGACAATGGAGGTTCGTCAATCCGCACTTTCACGAGATTCTTCACGTTGAGTGGGGCCATCTTCTAGAATAGAACACCATATGCTCACACATCAGAGGTCGTCACTTATGACCGTTATGGGCAAACTAGTATATAATATAGAAAGTGTGTTAAGAAAAGAGAAAAATAGAGTAGGTTCCATAAATGTTTCCATAGCTATTTTTAAAGACATGTACTTCACATTTGTATGCGTAAAGCTTAATGGCACACCATCAGTCATACACGTTCATGTATGTCTTGTATGTAAAAAGCGGTCTTCCGATCGCGAGTACAGGAATAGATATTTCAGAAATAAATAAGCTTCAATGCATATAGTGTAGATACCAAGGCAATAGCGGTAAGTGGATTAATAGTTTTAGTCTGCTTCACTAACATATTCGCACGCTACCCATTTTAATACAAAGTTTCCCCGTTCTTATTTTGTATATGACAAATGTAATACCATGTCTAGTAGTTAGCTAGATGTATTCTTTAAAAATACGCCATGAATCAAAGACTGTAGACGTTTGTCAAAGCATAGACGTTATATAAGTAGATTTGTTGAGCAATTACGAAACCAGACGGAACTATGAGAGCCATATAAACTATTTAGAGAAGTCTTCCCTTTTTGAAAAATATATCAGTGGTTATTATTCATCAGCTGAGCTGGTGACCAAACAATAGGTTCGCGCACACCTGACTAGACCGGATGTCACGTCTGAGAGTGAACAGTAGCAAACGATATTATACAACCATAACTTCATTAGACGTTATTCTGATGTGATCTTGAAAGCCTCCTCCTCATTGCTAGTCAGTGGACGTAATATATATTAAGTTCCGACAATTCGTAGAATAGCAATCACGTTTATCCCGGACCATCGTGCATAAAAGTGTCTGATGCATAATTCCAAGGAAGCTTCTTCAAATGCCAGACAAAGAGTGTTGAACGCCATATACCACTAGGACACTCTGCTTCGCTGAAGGCCAAACTCAAAGCTTACAATAGTTCATCCTCTTACTTCTGGTTTGTGGGTAATGCCAGGAATATGGCCGTGTCCATTAACTGTCCAAGAAGTGACCAACCGAAAACTGAACACAGTTCAGACGTTATATTAGCACGCAATGCAATAGCATTGACCGTCATTTAGGATCAGTTTCGCTAGGAACCACTCTCGTGTACGTACGTGCTCAGATGAATTTGTATATGGTATTGAGTATTGAGTATATATATATATAGTATTGAGAGCACGATGGTACTAACTGTAAATTTCAGAATTATGAGTAAAATACAATTGAAGTTTATCAGTTTCCTAATAACTTATGACTTTGCGCGTTACTCAATTATTATAACTTAGTTATTAATATGAATATGTGCCTACATATTGTATGTATATAACGCATAATAACATGAATGGATACCTTTGAAAAAGTCATTTTATACAAAGGTGAGTTTAGCACCTTGTTTTACTCAACCATTGATATATTTACCTAATACGACACATTAACATAACATGTATTGTGTTAGTAAATATTTAACATTAGGAAGAAATTAAGTAAATATTTAGCATTAGGAAGAAATTAAATCCATTAAGATTTCAACAATATTTGAAAAGTCCCCACCAACATGAAACAGCTTTTGGCAGAAATCACCTTCCTGATTGCATTACTGAGCATTTAATGTGTTTTAGTAACGGCAATATAACTTGTAGTCAATATGTTAGATACATTTCTGAGACATCAACGCTAAAACGCATATGGACTGTTCACATGAATCGGATATTCATATACATATAGTTCAGTATATATATATATATGTCATAATTTGAACTACATGTATGTATCGCTATTCTTCTGAATTAGCCAGTACAGATTTATATGAGTTATGCCCCTTTGAAATGGCCGAACGCATACTCATTCTACGTTAATTGGGCGTTTTATATCATGTTATATATAATGTTCTATGTTGTATGTAGGTTTCATCTAAGTAAGTACATTGCACACGCACATATTTGCAAGGAAGAGGCAAATAAAACCATATCCCACCGATTGTCATAAAACTTCCCATAGACTAGTATAACCTTTGGATAACCTCGATACAACTAATACCGGTAGTCGATGATGCCATACCAATAATTATGCTATAAGTATGCTACTAATTGTTGTATTGCTATAACAATGCTAGTGTAATGATGGCACTAATAGCAGTAACACTATAAGGATAATAGCAATTTACATACACGCACGGTGAATACTGACAATTGAAACGAATGTATCGAAATAATTTATGTGATACCTAGTAGGCATTTAACTGTCAAATCTAACGATGATGTGTCACTGACTGATAAACAACATACTACTGAATCTTATATTTAAAATATTACTAATAAAACACAAACACAACAATAAACTAAATGCATGCAAGGAAACCTAACAAAAGATACAGGGTTTGTAGGGCATAACTTGATTAAAATCAGTACCGGTATCAATATTGCATTTAATAATGAAGTACAGAAGTTAGTGAAGAAGGCACCTCCAGCGGGAACATGATATCATCTAATAACTCTGATGACATTTTCTCGCATCTCGGGCACCTGACAATCTCTAATTTCAAGCGCCATCTTTTCCATGAATAATCACAATCAACAGTTAATTTTCCCTAAAAAGGGAATAGAAATTCATCATGCGGATATGGAACCACTGGACCTGGTATAACTTTCAAAATTTGAATATTTCATTATTACAAATATGTTGTCATATAATGGCACACGTGTATATTACATATGCCCGTAGAGATCCATTTCTAAAACGTGATTTATGATTATCTTGATTTATGACCACAATACCGTATTATCGAAATTGCCGGAAGCGAAGACCTGCAGCCCTGCACGTGAATGCACGTCACAGTATGGTCTTAGACTAAGTAGACTCCGACTCCAAGAGAAGCATCGTCAGCCAGGTCAAGTTAAGGTCCTGCTCTGTCGTGGGGAGCCAAGCAAAACAAATTGGCCAGTTGATCATCTCTTGCTTAGAATGCCATAAGCAGATCCCCTCCATTCAACTAATCAGCTTCAATAATGGTATGGACAGTCATCTCATAAAACCGTAACGTTGAAATAGGTCCCCGGCACCAAGAGTGGGGAGGATTTGCTGCCGTCGGTTCCTGCTACGTAAAGCCCCGCATTTCTCCCACGTCAATACCAATGTGGCGTGGACAGTTGACGCTAAAAATGCCGGACCTCACCCTGCCAAAATAGTTTAGTATGATGAAGAAGTTCACAATATTAACTCGATGGAGTCGCTGGAATGACAGCATTAATGTAAGGGGTTGATATTCAATTTTATAGAGACAGTTCACGCAATTGTACGAGAAGATAAATAATGATTATGCTTTTCAATGATTTGCTGGGCTGTGTTTTTTCCTAATGTTTTTGCTTGGTCTGGCTTAGATTAGCTTTAAATTCTATATTGTTCGCATCACAACTTGTCCTTGAACGGAAGTCGAACAGCGTAGCTTACTGTTACAATACACATGCGATCACCGGCTGATACTGACATAGGCAGAGAGAAACAATACAGTGATTCGTCTGTAAAACTACCAGTATCTAGAACCTACTTTAATTTTGTCCAATCTGCATGGCCATTGAACCCTCTGAACTGTTGTTCATAGGTCTACCAATACGTCTACGTACATGCTACGCAGAGTGTAAATATCCGTTAATCCGTTAACGCACATGCACGTAAGAACTAATATGTCCCATATTAAATAATGCAAGTCTTCCATGAATGCAATGTTCCGTTGTAATACTAATACACACTAAACACATGGTAATTATACACGTACACTCATTCATAACAACGCTTGCCTCGTAATGCATTACGTCATCCCAATGCCAAAATCATAACATTGAGTAAGTATCACATATCAGAACGCAATTCAATATGAACCAGGGTATCCTTTCAAGAAGGTCTATTATCCACTAACACTCTCTTTGTCGATAGCTAACACACTGCAAAGAGAACCTCTCGGCGAATAAGAGAGATGTTTGAAATAATACACAGACCAATATGTCCAACATGCCGCAGATCCCATGGTTTATGAAGTTGATCTATGGGGAATGAGGCTTATCTAAACGCTGGTGAAGGTTGTACACTGTCAGTTACAAACTCAGGTGTATCAGGTTATGTGTAGAGTGTTTAGTAAACATATGAATGGCTTCCGGTTTCTGATGTCAGTTTTAATAAGTTGGACAGTTAGTATGATTATTGCGTAAGCTACCATTTCACTATGGTACGCATACTTCACAAATCCATACAATTAATTGCAATACCACGAAATTAAATCATAAAGCAAACTACTAATTATGCAGTTTAAACAAAGACAGGTGCATAATATCACTGATAACGTGGGTGCGTTTACAAAACATGTAGATTAAATAAAATAAATGCCGTAGTTGTGTTAATAGAAACGTTCTATGCAACTGCTATCATTCGATAGCAACTAAAACTATAGCGCCTAAATGAACAGCAGTACATGAAACAGGAATACATTTCCGTGCTAATGACATCAATGTTAGACACTACCCAAACATCACTGTTACGTTAGATTGCTAAAAGGGGAGTCGGTATTTACCTACGCCGTACAAGAACCGTGTATAATTATAGCAATGTTGTTGAAATCAATTGCAACACTGTTTGCCATCCAAACATCATCTACCAAGACGCACTTTGTATAAATAATCAGTATTAACTCAGGATCTTAAGTGTGCGGCTAATTAATGAAGATAAACTAACTACAGAGCATGCTTAGAAAAATAACACTCTATTTGGAAGTCATTGGGAATGCATTGAAGATATCAATCAATGCTACGAAGTTAGTCTTGCATTCTAATTATCAGCTTGTGTTTCTTCAAAGAAGTGTACGAGCCCGTAAAGCTTACATGCTTTCTAACGGAGTGACTTAGAACGTATTCGATTCAACACTCGACCTTCTAGGGTGACGGTCGCGTGATGAACTTAGCCAATGAGGGTACTCGTACCATCATGAGTGTTTGGTCATTGGCTAATTGCATCACCCTAGGGTTGGTCGAATGTTTGAAACGAATACGCTCTATAATGTTAGTAACTCAAACAGTTAGCAATGGCATATTTATGGCTACCTAAAGGCTAAGAGTTCTGCTGGTTCGTATTGGTGTCCTGCGTCAGAGTTCTGGAAACACTCTCACGTCAATGATACTGGGAGTGAGTGAGTGAGTGAGTGAATATGGAGTTTAACGTCGCTGCGGGGATCTTTCCCCCATTTGGGACGATAAAGCAATTCATTCTGTTATTATATGTCACTGATACTGGGGAGAGGGGAGAGGGTAATGGAGAGAGAGAGAGAGAGAGAGAGAGAGAGAGAGAGAGAGAGAGAGAGAGAGAGAGAGAGAGAAGGAAATAACCTCAGTTTCAATATTGTTAACATAAAACTTCAACTCATGGAACATAACTGAATTAATTTTGTAGAATGAGTTTTAATGTTGACGTCATCCGGGGTGTTTGTGCGTGTGTGCATGGGTGTGTGTATGTGTGTGTGTGTGTGTGTAAGTTTGTGTGTGTGCGTGTGTGGTGCTTGTGTGTTCCTCTGTGTGTGTTAGTTTTTGCGCGCGAGATTGTGTATGCCTATGTGTTATGCCAAGAGGAAACGTGTTAAACATGCACAACTTATCGTTTCCGTACATTTTCGAGCACAGACGTAAGTTACCGATTAGCCAAGGGTAACTTAATTCAGACTTTACATCCTTCCATGACGAAATTGGAACATTAACTCAGGTTGACATTGATGCAAGACCCCTGAGTGTGAAGCCGTGTAGTAGTTGATGCAATAAGTAGTATGACCTTCTAAATTCCATATAAAGTATCAGTATTGCATGGTTAAAGTGATCGCTACATATTTCATACTGTAGTTCGATAAAATGGAGTAACCTTTAGCTTTTAAATCAGCTCTACTTAAAAGAATGATAAAAGCAAGACCATTACTTCCGTGTATAATTTACAAGTTAATTATAGTATACGCGTTTAAAATAGTATGCAATTCAGATGATGGTTTCTTATATCACTTTCCTGATCGTTCGTATTAACCAAGTAAGCACTACGGAATGCAGAGCTGTCATAAGATCAATAAAACAATCTAAGTGAACCGTTAAAATTTGAATGCCCTGCGTACAAGTGTATTGTTGTCAATATAAAGCAGATTGCATGTGGCAATCATGGATACGATCCACATCCAAAACCATAGAATGCATGGTCTAGACCGATGGGAATATTGCATATTAATCGCGGCACGCGTACTATGACTAGTTATCCTATAAGCTCGTACCAGACCAACTCCTGTTTGAGTTATTACCAAACAAACTACATGCTCGTACGATTTCTAATGGACAACGCCATTTAGCGCTCACTTTCATTTACCGCTGTGATCAAAGTGCACTTACCGAAGACATCTGTACACAACCAAAATACGTATTTGTAAAAATATGTCCTTCAATCTGCATACACTATTAACACGAAACTCATCTTCGTTGTGCTCTCGTTGTGTACCGGAAATTATCCGCACAAATCGGTCTTGGTCGACATTGTGCCAACTGACAGCCCTACTATCACGTCGTTTATTAACGTTTATAACTATGTACAAACACGAAACCGCGAATCAGTGACAGACATCGTTTGAGTAATGACATTTTCTCCCTTTACAACTGTCGTAATAAGAGGCATGGGGTTGGAAAGTTGTATTTTAACATCCCTCTCTGTCCATTGTAATCAGTATAGAACACCGCGTTTGATGTGTTATATTAACACTCCCAATGCGTGTGTTAACGACCAAATTGACGACCACCTCTTTGGCTAGCATTGCCTCCTAAGAGCCGTGACATGTCGAGTTAAACTATTGGCATCACCAGGGCCAATTGCTACACTGCTGTAGGTACGCCATCAATTTACTCTTTCCAGTGTGATATTTACCCTTAATCCCCCGAAATGCACATTTACAGGGTGTAGCGGCCCATCGCAAATTGTATGATAGATGTTTATATCATGGGAGGATTAATAACGTCGAACAAATTGTCAAGATCGGTCAATGTCACCGAATAAATGAAAGCAAATGCGCTTCGTTGCTTCGCGGATATAGATGGTACAATATATTTGATGTAGCTAGACTAGACAAGATATTTCATATCTATATAAATCCAGAAACTAGTACGACATAACAAGCCTCCTTGCATATATGTACATCGTGTTGCATTTCCAGTATCCTTCAGTTTTAAGTTCAATTATGGGAGTTTCGTATCTTCTCATAATGACTGGTGAACACGTGGGAGTTTATACATTATCGACAATGTACAAGTCATATTCATTTAACATCATCCTAGCACTGAGACTCATAAACTTAAAACACGGCTTTGTTCACTTTAGTACTATGCTGTTGACTGATAGAAAGTAAAATTAGCCTATTTTACACCCGTGTTTTGGTTTGTAGTAAATGTAAGTGAGAACTGTAACCGTAACTGTAAACAGCAGTGCGTTATATTGTTCGCATTTATACTGTAGGTATTTCGCTGCAAGTTAGAGTAATACTGTTCAGATACATTACATGAATTGATCAAGTGCCATATGTATTTATTTATCTACATATTCTATTTTAAATTAGCACCACGAGTTGTTCATTTAAGACGATATGCAAGCACCATACTAAATAAAACAATGCTAATAAAAATATACACCAAAAAAAAAAAATTCGGTGCACTTTCAAAACCAGACTTAAACATTGTTTTGGAAACTAGACTAGTAATTTAATATGTTGATGGCATTTCTGAATGTTTGCACTATATATACATATCTATATGCATGCATGTATGCACATAATTTGTTCTACATCCACGCACTGATACCATCAAGGCACTACAAACATACTTCCGTACTTGTATAAAGTGTCATTATCTGAAATTGATACTGTATTCAGAAGCTACCGTGTGTGCACTTGTTGAGAACATCGAGGAATGATTGACATCAATAGGTCCACGATTATTCCCACGAATGCGTCCTGAGGACTGTCTGAGTCTCTTCAGATCGTCTTCATATCATACTTGCCCATAAACACTCCGTGGTCGATCTGGCACCATCAAATTACTCTTTCCCTTATTGGAGTACCTCGATTGTCTGTGTATTCATATAGGCCTTATATCAGTGCTGTGTGACTATCGACATTCAGGGAGACATATGTTGTATGATTCAATCATTATCTTTTTATTTTCTTTCAGATGAAGGAGAGCAGTGTTAGCGGTTCGTCTGTGGCCGTAAAGAGATCATTCGACTCAATAAACAGGGGCAGTGGATTGAGCGGCTTTATGAAGAGAAGATTCGATAAGATTTCCCACGGCAGCGCGTTTTCCTCCCTGGACAAGCGTCCCTTTGATTCAATATCTGGCTCAAGTAGTTTCTCTAACTTTGCTAAAAGACCATTTGACTCTATATCTGCAGGAGAAGGTATGTCCGGCTTTGCGAAACGTCCCTTCGACTCTATCGCTTCCGGTACAGGACTATCCGGGTTCCAGAAGCGCCCGTTTGATTCGATTGGCTCCGGCAGTGGAATATCTGGTTTCGCCAAGAGGTCTTTCGACTCAATAAACTCCGGAAGCGGATTATCAGGATTTGAAAAGCGCCCCTTCGATTCCATCGCGTCCGGTAGACTTGCCGGCTTTGCGAAACGTCCCTTCGACTCGATCGCCGCCGGGGGTGGTATGAATGGGTTCGCCAAACGCCCCTTTGATTCCATAGCCGCTGGGGGTGGTATGTCTGGCTTCGCGAAGAGGCCCTTCGATTCAATCGCTGCAGGAAGGGGCATGTCTGGATTCGAAAAACGTCCTTTTGATTCCATCTCTTCCGGAGATCTTGCAGGATTTGCCAAGAGGCCATTTGACTCCATCAGCGCTGGTAGTGGCATGTCGGGGTTCATCAAGAAATCATTCGACAAGATCGCACACGGCGGATTCTCGTCGTTTGCTAAAAGATCGGGTGCAGAAAAGCGGCCATTCGACAGAATCGGATCTGGAAGCTTCTCGACGTTCGTCAAGAAGAGTCTGAACTCTGCAGAGGACAGTGGTGAGATGCAATGACTGTGACTGTCCAGGGGACGCTACATGCACACAAACGAGTGATCACCCATATCATGCAACAACTGCTCTCACAGCAAGTTAATTAACAGAAGGATAACAGTGGGCACCGATCGTTACACCGCGTAAGCGGAGTATGGAAATGCGCATTAAAACTATTTAATGAATCAATGGACAATTAATTGTGATAAACTGTATTGCTGAAGTCAGTACATAATGCAATTTGTGGTATACGGATATTACAATGATAATCAAAATATAAGTTAAACTATTTACATACTGACTATACATATTTACAAGTCTATATTTTGCCTTGTTAGTGTTCATTTGCCATCGACCGTTTGAGCAATAAACAATGTACACGTGCGTCGTGGAAATATTATCATAATGATTGATCTACATTATGTTATATATAATGTATATACTGAAGAATATATATCGTTGTCATCACTGCGTTTTAGTTGATAAACCGAAATGCCACCCATTCAAATTTGTCTCTGGATATCTTGGTAATGCTTGAAGATCGTGTAATTGGCTGAATTTGCTAGCACAATGGCAATATATGTACACATGTGGGACGATACATTCACAGTCAATATTAAAAGAAAGTGTGATCCATACAACATGTACATACAAGCAATGCATTTAAAATGGTAAACTGTCGGCTATGACAGTACACTTGCAATTGCATTAGGCGTCGTGCATTTGTACACACTTTTGAACATGCTATATTATTATGTTACAATATTTCAATCAGTCTTAAGCTGGATTCATACTTTTAACGGCGTCACACGGCGCAACACGTTAGCACACGCTTACCG
>JAUTBZ010126762.1:0-14921 GCA_032361785.1 Lepetodrilus galriftensis | reverse complement strand
GACAGACATGGTTGTGGGTTGGACAGACATGGTTGTCGGTTGGACTTGCATAGTTGTGGGTTGGACACGCATGGTTGTGGGTTGGACAGGCATGGTTATGGGTTGGACAGGGCTGGTTGTGGGTTGGACGGACATGGTTGTGGGTTGGACAGACATGGTTGTGGGTGGGACGGGCATGGTTGTGGGTTGGATAGGCATGGTTTCAGGTTGGACAGACAAAGTTGTGGGTTGGTTATATAACTACAGTCTGTAGCAGATTTGATAGATCGGTGAAATGTCAATATGACCATATGACGGGTTGGACAGACAAAGTTGTGGGTTGGTTATATATAACTAGATTGGATAGACGGGTGAAATGTCAATATGACCATTTGGTGGCTTGGACCAGAAACAGGATATAGTACTTACTCTATGCAGATAATTGTGAGTCATGGAATAGTCTGAGTAGTATAGTTGAAAATACTTTGAAGAAACTTTCAACAATAAACAGTTGTTTTGATTAATACATAGTACTATCTGAGTTTGAACACAATACAAGTTTAGTTTTTTTAAGATTTCTTCTTAACAGTATGAATTGATCAACACTATATATATATAATTAAAATATAATGAGGAAGCAAGTGAAAGTATTGTGGACTAACTATAACTATCAATAACGATATTATAAGCAATAATTATTTACAACTCATTGTATTTAAGAATGTGTGCATTGCATAATAGATTTTCATAGTAAAATTGATATAAGATATCTAGGAAGCAAAAGGTCGACGGCTTTTGAAAATGTGACAAAAGTGAGAGCTGTTGATGTGATAAAAAACTAATGAAAAACTATAGAAAAATGTCATAATGCTTACAGTATATAGAGTTATGTATTCAATATTGTTTACAAGCTTATACAACAATTCAATAAACTATTAATAACTTTAGAAAAATAAAATATTTTTAAAGATTGCTGAAAATCAACTGAATGTCGAGAAAAACAAATAAGAATGTCATGAATTACTAAACGCCCTGTTTTGAGATCAGGACCAAGGTTACTTCAATACTATGTGATTATATATCAAAGGTTCCCTGAAGCAGAAGTTAGTGAAGCTAATTAGCAAAAACAAGCCATCCATCCCAGGTAGGGGCAGTCTCTATTAGCAAGGCCAGCAGGTATAACGAGGCACCAGCTACCACCAAGTTATCAGATGTTAAATTATCCCATAATAAGCATTATTAGTGAGGTATAATGAAGGAACACGATGAGGGCAGTCCACGGCGGTAGTATCTGATTTATGATTGATGGTTGTCTGCGGGGAAACCATAACTTCTGCAATCCTAACAATTACATCAGTTTCCCTTCTCCACAGGTGTCGCGTGTCGTCGTCAACAGACCAATGCCAAGCACATTATCTGGACCAACTGTGTCGGATGTCGGCGTACATCTTTGTTACTGTGTCGTATGTCATCATGCTGCTTTGTCATGCTGTGTCGTATGTCATCATGTTGCTTTGCTACTGTGTCATTTGTCATGTTGTTTTGTTACTGTGTCATATGTCATCATGTTGCTTTGTTACTCTGTCGGATGTCATCATGTTGCTTTGTTACTGTGTCATATGTCATCATGTTGCTTTGTTACTGTGTTGGATGTTGTCATGTTGCTTTGTTACTGTGTCGGGTGTCGTCATGTTGCTTTGTTACTCTGTCGGATGTCATCATGTTGAATTTGTTACTGTGTTGAATGTCGTCATGTTGCTTTGTTACTCTGTCGAATGTCATCATGTTGCTTTGTTACTGTGTCGGATGTTGTCATGCAGCCTCGTCATGCTGTGATGTCAGCACAGCAGAAGTCATGATATTGTTCCAGTAATGTATTCTGTTCAAGTGTGAAGAGTCTGCAATGTCTCAGATGGCAAATGTTTCCCACCAATAATTAACAAAGTAATACCATGTTATGATTAATTTCCAGTAGATATATAGAAAAACTAGAAACTGTTTCTGCCATAAATATGATATAGATATGTTGAATATGTTAAAGCTAAATTTGGAATTACTTATTACAAATTTAGAAATAAATTACAAAATCTCAATTTATTTCACAAAATATCACGTATTTTAAAAAATCTCGCCTATCTGATATTTTGAGAGACATTCCAGACTCTCCTGAGAGTGACACCCACCAAAGTTGTGCAGATGTATTGTTATCAGAGATATTAGGGTGATGCATGTTAGACCATCTGTACTCACCCATTTAACATACGGATGTCCCTGGAAATGAATATCCTATGAATACACCAATAAAATACAGTACACACAAAATAAATATATGGGATATATGTACTTTAATATGTTTGTATAAAGCAATAAAAAGCAAATAAATAATATACTAGTATTACAAATTATATTTATACTCTGAAAATCAGACAAATAATTGATAAACAAATCACAGTAAATGAAATGAAAATGGGAAAATAGTCTGTCATTGTTTGCAATGTTTGATTCTATAAGGACAAATTTCCCGGACAAACTAAGTGCGAGTAATTTCATCCCGTGGAGTTAGAGACAGGACTGCCCATCAGCAATCACAAATAAATTGAGCAATCAAAATGATTTAAGAGGTTTTTTTCTGGCCTGCATGGAGTTTGGTAAAGGCCGCTGTCAGAGACGGGCTATTACTATGCCGGGCAGGCTCAAATGAACGTGTTCGCGGTGTTCACGAACACGCTGATCATTGCTGAACACCAAACATCATGTTAAAATATCACCAAGCAACTTGTAAAAACACAATGATGACAGATGGCAGGTAGTTTTGAGTTGAATTTTCCCCAACCGTGCATTGTCATTCATAGAGATTTGTGTAGTTTTGTAGACTTGTCCATCCATAATAATTGAACTTTGGGCCAGGAACAAATTATGTAAACTTATTTTTTCTGCAATTAATCCACTGATTTGCCGTTGCTTGGGTAACAATTCCCTTTCAGAATGAACAGAATTTGATTCTTCTCATTCTTCCTCCGTCACCTCCTCCATGTACTTCCTCCTCCGTGTACTTCCACACATCCTGTGGTAAACCGCTCCGTTGGAACACCACCGCGATGCCTCGGTATCAGTGCAGAGGTCTTCTGTTATGGGCTTGTCCTCTATCGCCAGAGTTTATCGTACTTGTTAAGCACGTTGACCAGGAGATCACCAGATATGCGCATGTTTCCACAACTCCAGTGATAAGTGTATCTGAGAAACTCCATCAGGGAGGACATCACACACATTTGTTCTGTGAATTTACAGAGACCATATATAGATGTATATGGTTTCTGGTATTTGGTATTTCACCGCTGTGAGCTAGTATAGCTGCCATGATAAAATAAATCATATTTTGAGAGTTACAAAATTGCAGCATGAGATGCAATGTTTGCACTTCAGGGCAAGCAGACCATGACATAACCGTATTAATTCTCCAGACCAGAAGTCAATGTAAATAGTTCAATAGATGCACTTCTGTGGACAAGCTTGGAATATATATTACATATGGATCTCCACGGGATCCAAAATCAAAGGATGAATACTTAAAAGTTAATTGCAGTTTAATGTCACTGTTGGAATTTTTCATGCATACACGACGACTTGAATACTTAAAAGGCAATGACATAAGGGTCAGTGGACAAATAAAATTAGAATAAAAATCATTCTCTATGAAATTTGTGGCAATAGAAAATTGTCAGTGACTTGGTGACCGCTAAAAGCCATCACGGAGCATTCACACTGGTACAAGACTTGGTCTTATTGGCTATTAATTTGTACGTAGACAATATTATCCTGTATGTATGATTCATGTACTGCTATCAGGTCGTGATGGAAGTGAATCATCTTGATAAAATATTATATTTCCGTGTCAATTTGTCCACCGTCTTCAAGATGTTTCACGCAAAGATGGAAATACTCGCAAAAGCTAACACCTCCAGGGATTCTCTCCCTGACCTGTGTACAAGCCAAGATGGCTGCCAGCCTCTTGATACACTATCCTCCTGTCAACTGTTGATCATCTCACAGGCGTACCAGTGTCCTGGGAAGCATCATATTGGTCTAATACAAGCTGAATCTCAACACTGACAACATAACCAAGTCAGAAGGATGTTTTGATTGAGTGGAAGATGGGGAATAGACATCTGACAAGTCATTTGCTTGTAGTGGAATTAGATATGAGCATGCTACTAACTCCCTAATATTGATAAAAAATGGTTATGTGATTTGTTTTCAAAAAACAGGATTTGCTCATTTACTTGCATCAAACTTTACACTTTCGCAATTCATAACTTTTTTAGATAAAACTTGTTTGAAATTATATTAAATTTCAAGAAATTCTGACACATCTACTTTATAATGGTTTCCATTTGATCACACACACCATAACATTTCTCCTCAACTTTGCCATTATTTTACGTAGTTATGTATTGTAATAAATGTATTTTCTTAATGATGAAGACTTAATTTCTTACCTTGAATTCTCCAAGAAAGTCAACAGAACAGGGTAGGACTGCTGTCTGTCCTGTCACCACCGTCACGTTCTTTGCCACCACATTAAACCGCGGCTCCACGCCCTTCACTGAAACATTCATGAAATACATAGTTGTAGTTATGCCACCACATTAAACCATAGTTGAATGTCCTTCACTGAAACATTCACAAAATACATAGATCTAGTTATGCCACCACATTAAACCATAGTTGAATGTCCTTCACTGAAACATTCACAAAAAGTTACCGATAAAGTAAATTCTACCACATTAACACCCTTCAGTGAAATATTAAAACAATATATATAATTGTTATGCCACCAAATTAATCTCCACTTAAGTATTCACAATTTGACCTGTTTACAATAAGCTAGTTGTGGCTACATTTTCTTCATCGAAAATATTGTGAACATAATAATGCTAAATTGATGCATAATTTGTCACCATACTAAATCTTTCTTTGTAAATAAGATTGCCATAAAAGAAGTTTCAAGAAACCTTTCCTAAAATAGGTAGAATGAACAGACATGAAACATGTGGAAAATTATTTAAAATACAATATAAAAAGATAGTAATGAATTCCGTGTTGATAACAAATATTTACTTTACGATTCAACCTTATGGAAAAGGGTAAATATAACAAAAATATACTATGACCTTGCAAATGTTTTAGCAAATGGTTTATCTCTTCCCAATCAAGATGGATATTTTTGGAATACCACACGTGCCCTTTGTTCACAAAACACAAGCACTAGCAAACATTTCTTAACCAATCACTTGATATCACAATTCAGACTAAACACACTGCTATGCTTAAAACACTGGCCAGCATAATGCCATCATTACAACCACATCCAGACTATAATTTGAAACATAACTTCCTGCATTCAAAGAACGAATCTGTAATGAGTCATCATGTCTCTAGGACATTTCAGACACACATAATTAAATAATACAATTATTTGAACATATATCTGAAATCAAAATTATATTAACTCTGTAGAAGTTCTGTGAATGAATGGTATAGTGGACAAGGAAGAAGCCGATGTTGGCGGAACAGTACAGTGTCAGAGCATGAGGAACATGAGGAGGAGTAAATAGGACCGCACTTGTCCCGGTATCGCGGTCATAGCCACCCTCCGGACAATTAGCCAGGGAATTAGCCATAATCAATACCATTAGGAGGAACACAAACACAGCGGCCATGTTCCTCAGAAAGCAAATGTCTGGAACACGGGTCGGGCTCTCTAAGGTTTGAACAGCATAGAGACTGCCTCGGTTGTCCCTAGGCTGTCCATCGGCTGTCCTGTACACCATGAGAGTTCAAACTCGTGTTCTGGTCCACATGGTAAATAGGAAGTGTGACTCGATTTGAATATATGGTCGATGGACTTTATTACTGTTGTTGTTGTCACCATATCATAATACTTACTATCATGATCATACTTATTAGCATATTCATTATTATTATTATCATCAGCATACTAATTCTCATCATAAACTAATAAATGTATAATCAATTATCATCATCATCATCCTATATATATCATTATATAGTTATCGCCATCATACTTATCATGATACTAACATCATAGTCATCAGCATTGGAATAATGTTTTACATTAATGCCACTAAAATAATATCTCAACTATCAATATAACTATTGACATTCTTGCTAAAACATTCATAAAGATTATTACAAATATGCTTTAACAGAAGTAAAGAACATTGCTTACAACACATTATTCATTACATTTTCAATTAATATTAATTTGCATGAAGCTCAGTAACATAGGTATGAATTCAATTACATAGGAAACACAATTATATTGAATAATGACTGCTACAAAGTACAGTTCTGCTGAATCAACTATGTTATCAGGACTTAATGAGCGGCACTACATCACGTCAAGTACGGCCCCTTGTCAGCCACCCAGCTCACATCTGAGACTCACTGACATCGATCCACGAGTGTGTGGTCAAGATAAGAGACTGGACATTGTCCACAGTATCTCACTGATTGATCTGCTTTTGGTGGGAGGATAACCAACAGCAACTAGATGTTATTGTATGACTCAACATTGGTGAAGATGAATAAATGGAGATATTTGTTAACAAGGCAGGCAGAAGCCATCTATTACTGTCCATGTATTTGGGATATAGATTCAGAGATTTGTTTGGGTTATGGGTCAATTTCACAACAAACCGATATCCCACATACATGTACATCAAGTTCCAATGGTGAAAAAACAAAACAAACAAAGAAATTATTACTACTACTACTACTACTACTACTACTACTACTACTACTACTGATGATGATACTACTACTCTACTGATGATGATGATGAGCAGGAGGAGGAGGAGGAGGAGGATACTATGATGATGATGATACTATGATGATAATAATAATAATAATAATGATGATTGATTTAAAGGCGGCTATTCTATGTATGTCGGCTGTGCTTTCATTGGCCAGTGGTATTTGTGAAGAAGAATACATCTGCCAGTCACTGTATTTTATGTAGCCAGTTGATCTGTGGGAACAAGTAGACGGCAAACACACATACTATATATTAAACATAATACGGCAATTACCGTTGGACTTATAATGCTTGTGAATTTGAACGACCTGCTTATCCGTGAACGAAATCACTTCTCAAAGGAAAGATCGGTATTCGGTAGTTATGCATGACTATTCATGCAGATCACACAATGCTGGCTAGACGTAGGTAATATATTATATATACAGCAAGTAGGCGATACATCTTAATATCACCGCAATCGTTGACTGGCAGTAGAGTTACCCTCGGTCAGCTTCAATGCGTCAACAAGTCGTTTTAGCCGTCCCCGGGGAACTCTTACTAAGCCACCTCTTGTCTGGAACAGGCATATCTCTTCCTGCGTTATGGAGTCTAAATGGTTCGCTGATTCATATAAGATATCTTATGTGTTTTTCTGAACACGAGAATTAGAGTTCCCATTAGCAAATATGCAAATAGTGCTCTACAAAACTATTAAAGTTACGAGTTGTTCTAATAATTAATATAATAAGTGAAATTGATGGTTCGACTTACTCTAATGTTCTAATTCTCTAATGAAGGCCAGATCTATTCTAACATTCTAATAGTTTTTTTGTTAGTTTTTTAATTGGGGTTTAGAGCCGCTTTCAAGATTCATCTAAAAATGGCATGATGGCCAAATTTTCTCTAATATTCTAATAATGTTATGATGGCTAGACATGTTCTAACATTCCAAGAAACTCTGATTCACAGCGGTTATTCTGTGATTTCTCAAGCTAAAACTAATTCTGATGACAGACCAGTCCCAGAAAATGGGAACAATGACAATAAACCAAGATGTAATTTTCTTCCAATTTGCAAGAATTTAGGAAACACAACTTTAATTATGAAGTCGAAACCAAAAGAATGTTTGCAGATAGACTGGTAGTGATAAATTGAGCATTTACACGAGATGGCGATAGGAATGGCTGAATCAGCATCACAGAAGGCCGTCATTTCTCCACCAATCTCAATCAAATACATATAACCATAACGAAATCCTGTTATGACACTCGCGAGTCTGGCTGTACCAAGCTGTGGAAGAAATCACTCTTCAACCTGCTACCTCTGTGGCCCCGAGACATCAATCATGTTAATTGTCCTGTTTGAAATGACCAAGTCGTCCAATCTTCTATCTTAGATCACTGCATGTCAAATCTGCCAAATTACGCACCAATTTAATGAATTTTCTCTTAACTATGACCCCTAACCTTGGCTGCGAGACTGTTTCGCTCGGCAATGAGATACATACTCGTAAAACATTTCAGGATCTATCCTGCAAATAATTCAGATCCAACTGGCAGCCAATCTAGCAACAAGTAGTTCATTTTGATTCCTAAAGATGATAAGTTGCAGGGTTTTGACAACTGTAATTTCAATATCATACCATGTGCTGGCTACAATTAGATAAGGCAATTTGCTGCGCTACCCTTCCTCAGAACACGAGAGTTTTGCTGGATTCAGCACGACCAAAAAATCATTACCAATGGACGAAAAAAACAACTTCTGATGTGATCATCAAATGACCAATCGATTCCTTCTACTTTTATTTAAATTATTTCTTTTCTGTTAAACGATTTCACCATAATAAAATCAGAAGAAAAAAGCCCATTTGCATTAGAATCCACAAATAAATTTTAATTCCCAGAAGATAATTATTACAAAGAAATTCTATAATGTCGGTATTGATCAAGACTGATGATTCTAATGCTTCTAATTTATTGTACATAATTGCAAAGAAGTATTATAGGATTTACTTTTCAGGTTATATGAAAACACTGTGTCATACTTGTATGAAATTACATGTTCAATGCTATATGACAGTACTGTACATAACATTTTTCATACACATGTACATCATAATAAAAGGCAGTGTAACAAATTCAATTCTGATATAGATTTAGCATAGATTTAATAATAATAATAATAATAATAATGTGCAATTTTTATATAGCGCTGAATCTACACTACAGCATGCTCAGAGCGCTGTACATTATTACCCCGGACGATGGATCTGTGTGCACTCTACACTCAATTCCTTCTCAGGGATATTGCCTGGACATATTAGTCATTCATGATATCATAATTATAACGACTTACGGTAATGAAAACTAAAAATTAAATATTTCAATGTTGAAAAAAACAACATGTTAACCTGTTAAGCCATGAAACGATATGGAAATGATAAAAATATATTTTCATGGTTCAAAACATTTTATACATAGTGAAGTAGACTAGATAACAATCATTAAAAAACAAAAAGCATACTTTTTAACCCAAAATGTTAGACAAGCATTGTGTGGATTCATTTTCTTAATGATCTATCAGTCTCTCTTCAATATTTATCATATAAATCCTGATATGATCTGTAATATTCAACAAGGCCATGCCCGCTAATCTATGGTCTGAACATATGGCTGGTGATCTCATCTCATTTCTGAATAGGTCTGAATAGGTCACAACTACAACCCAGCTCAACACTGATGTGCATATCTGTACGTTCCCCAAGAGACATCCGTGTCACTTTGACATCATTGTAGTGCACCATTAATGTTATTACTGGATAAGTACACTGCCCAAACAACTCAGTACTGTATTCCAGCACACTGTCAATGTACACAGAACATATGAAAACAATATGGCTGTGAACTATTATTATTATTATTATTATTATTATTATTACTAATTATTATTATATTGACAACTGTAAGCAATGTTCATGAATAAAATACTAAAAAATAATGATCACTAAAATTGGTTTCAAAATCAATGCCCATAAATATGATATTCTTTTGGGATAACATTTTAAAATTTGATCATTTATTGATAAAATATTGTCTTTATTGTATCATGTGTATAGTGATAAAAAGAAGAAAAGAAACCATTAACCTTACAATAGATTTACCATGTTTACATAAAAACATATTAGTAATACACATACTTCAAGAATGATTCAATACAAAGACAGAAGCCTAAATATAATCAACAATATTTCAGAAATAGTTCAATAATATATAAGGTAAAAGAGGGATAACATTTTTAACAAGGATGCTGTCAAAAGATCAAAACATTTTAATGGATTTTTCACGTCAACTATCTGTTATGAAATCAATGATTCAGCAGTCGTGACAATGGACGATTCAGACAATCCGATGTGAATTCAATTTAACGCAAGTAATCTAAGGAAACAGTCTATGCATCAACAAACCATTTCCATAACCTGCCTCATGTAATAGTCATAGCATTGCCTCGACCTGAACGATCTCCAAGGACAGTCACAACTGGCTATAGTCATAACTGTCTTCTGGCTATAGTCATACAAGGCCATCACAGCCAATCAAAACCCTGCAAATTAAATGTGTCCAATTTTCATCGTATTGAGCTACAAGGCCCTCTGAGAGGCATGTTTAAGCGGTGAACGCGAACTTCAATTTGAAGTTCATCCAGACAGCCATCCCTGTGGGTAGCATCAGATTTCATCTCAAAGTTTGTCTCGACTCTTGTAGCACTGCTGTGGTGGTCTAATCGAGAGTAACTCTGCAATCCAAATCACCATTAGAAGCAGAGAAGTCATAACAATCACACTAAAGTTTGTGACATTATTTGATGATCAGGGAATTAATGAATATCTCTAATATAGCTTGGCCAGTTATCTTGCGGTATGGATAATATAATTCATTGCCATGGATAATATAGTTCATTGTCAGTTGATAAGGGGTCTCTAGTCAGTACTCTTGACAAATTAAAGACATCTTTGAAATAAAATATTTCTTTGAAAAAAAAGTTAACATAATGACTAACAATATTACTGAACTTTGCATATGGTATGAATGTTGCACCATTACACAGTGGGGCACTGAATGCAAATCTATTGTATTTTAAATAATAGGTAAAAAATTGCTTCCAAATGTTTGTTTATCAACAATCCTTGTCTGTAGAGGATCCACATGCCTTAATATTGGACATCCATCATGCCCATAGTAGTCTGCATGTCAGTCTCAGAACTCTGGCAGCACTGTTGTCTTTCAATTAACTACAATGTGCAATGCCATTAAGATGTTGTCTGGACAGTGAATCCAGGAGTGGGCATCTTGGTCTTGTTTAAGTAGGATGTGTTCACGTGGATGTGGCCAATGCATTGAACGTGGCACATCCTGTGAGGGAGAAGACACCAAACAACTGGTAGAGTGATCAGAGGACAGAGTGACAGTCACTCACCAAAGGTCGATCATTGCAATATGACAGACCCATTTCGGAGTGATACGGTCTGGAGCGACTTCTGACTTAAACCCAGTGGATGACTGAGGCACTGAGATGGTTCTGGAGACTGTGTGTGTATACAGAGTTTGGGCAGCCAACTTTACCAAACTCGTGTCATGCCATTGCTCTTGTCAACACATGGACTCCGATGGCTCTGACAAGGACTAGACATGTCACAATGACCTGCCACAGAAACCACCAACAACCGTGGCCATGGTGTCTGTCTACGCCATCAGTCAGGAATATTTTTTTTTAAATGTGAATCTGAAAACTTCACAAATGAGTCATTTCTCCTTTGATGGAAGAGGTATAAGAATCAGAACCAAATGTAATAATCACAGAAACTATTTCCCAACCAACACAGTGAACATGAGAGATATGAATGGCAATTAACCTTGGATGACAATATTGCATGAGATGACAAAATGGATATCTTGGTTTTCAAAATGACAAGGTGGAAAGGGAGGATATTTATCTCCGTCTTATTCTACTTTATTCAGGCTGTTGGTGTTTGTGGTCTGAGGATAATACATGATAACTTTGTGTTATTGTAATACCCATGTTACATAATAACCCATAATAACCTTGTCTTACTGTAATACCCATGTTACATAATAACCCATAATAACCTTGTCTTACTGTAATAACCATGTTACATAATAACCCATAATAACCTTGTGTTACTGTAATACCCACCAGTCATAGCCGATATAGAGAAACCAATAATCGTGCTCGAGGGATACATAGAAAGAAATCTTGAAAACATTTTAATTGTAAATTAATTGTGAAATCTAGATATTAAGAGTTTAGTTGTCATGGTGATGTCTATCCAATGGCTGCGATTAATTTAATATTTAAAAACATAACCAATTACAATAAAAGCTCTACTTGATCAGATCATATACTGCACCACAGGAACAGTCCTAGTTAACAATGATGGCATATAAATTAAAGTGGATTCACAAAAACTGAGTTAAAATATGATGGTTCTGATTACCACTGGCGATTGATAAAAGGCAGCAATGATTGAACACATTCAACAGTATTCAGTACAATCACCCTGTGTAAAGAATATGGATACGGCATTTCCATTTCAATGTTCCTGATGATCGCTACAATGTGACAACATGTTTCTCATTCTTCATGCTAAAAGCTCATAAATGTTGCCAGCAGGACAATCCACATGAAAGAATGCCCAAAGTTTGCATCAAGATTCCTACTTATTCAGTCCTCGCTAGTTAATTTCCGAAGAAAGTTTAACGAAGCATAGTCAGACTAGGCCATGCATGTTCTTTTGCGTACTCGAGCCCAGCGCTGAGGGCCTTACAGGAAATCTTACTCGCGATTGGCCTGGAATCTGACATCAAAGCTCGTCAACAGCGCCCGTGTCCAAACTCCACTCCTCACCGAGCTTTCCTTAACACCCTCGGCCAATCAATACGCAGATGACAAACACGGAAAGTGAACAGTTCCGATGTTCCTTCTTGAGACTCGGGGAAAACTTCATGCATCTTACTCATTGAAAGCTCTCAAGTTTATTTCAAATGAAATTACTCCTGTTTGTTCGCCGAGACCCGAGTCTGCGTTTCTCAATATCCAAATACTCCTATAGCCTGTGGACACAACTCTGTCTGAAAAAACATGCCACCCAACACTTCTAGCCACTGCTAACTATTACATCTATTTGTAACATCCTTCAACAATTGCTTGCAGCAACATCTCAAAATCATAACTTAATTGTATTTTCTTAGTCTAATGATTACACTTCTTGGCAAATGATAAAAAGATTTGTTTGCCGACAGCTGGATGATTGAAGCTACCTTTCTATTTTCCTAGCACCGGACTCTTCACGGGCGATGGGCATAGGAACTTGGTTTATAGAAATCTAGATAAGAGCAGCTTGGCATTGATTTCCATACAATAAAAGATGACAAATCGTAACATAGCTATTTGGCTGCCGAGAGCGACCCCAAATGTCTTTTTGTTAGCATGAGGTTACTGGGGCCCCATTCCAGCGAAGACCTACACAGTAATCGATAGGAAATCGGCCATCAATTTAAAAGATATCATATATAATTAAGACTTGTGTCTTTCAATCGTGTAAAATTTGGACCAATAAAATTGCCAATGAATTCCTCTACAACCAATCGAAGTGATTGATGGTTCTTGAAGGAAACAGTGGATATCGGAAGGTAAAGTGGAAAACCAAATAGCGGGCAACGTGGACTCTGAGAAGCCTTATACATTCCCAGTCCAGCGAACTATTACAACAAAACAAATAGATTTCTAATTGGTACACGACAATATCACAGGTTTCCTCAACTCAATGGAAATTCTCGACGAGTCCTTACGCAGAAATAAGACTATATTTAGATGTAATTTTGTCGGTTGATGGACAGAATCTAATTTGACGGTGATTCGGTTAACCAGAAGCACCCCTTTGGAAATTGGGTCTGAATAAAACTCGTTCCGTTTTTGAAGATGGAAAATTGGATCATGAGAAGACATGAATGCTGGTGTGATTGGGCGAGTACATAGCATAACATATTCCAGCAACACTAACAAACTGTGCATGTTTCACAATACAACGCATGGCCACACTTTCACCAAATACTAAGCTATGGTGGAGAAAGACAAAATACTTGACGTTTTATGGATCTTTTTCATAAATCCTAATGCAAACCAAAGGTATTATGCAATAAAAAAATATGGTTCCATAAAACATAAAAGCAATGTCTTTCATCAGATCTGTGAATTCTCCAAAGAAATATACCATGTGAAATATACATACCTACATATACATAGACCGACATACATATGAGCGAGATCAATACATTCACTGATTTAGGTGTTGTGCTTGGATAATCTATGAGGTTAACGGTCGTGATTTATTCTAGCAGGAAGCAGGTATGTCTTACGACTCTGATATATCACGAGATGAAAAGATTCAAACATTTCTGATGCCAGTAGTAAACAAAATTTATCATTTAGTTCACGAGGTTTATCAATGAGTGAGGGGTTTGTTGTGCAATGTCTCGGATTCTTTCACCTACATGTGGTAATTTAACCCTCTCCATGCTGTAGGCAACTAGAGATGCCCAAATGAGCCGTATCTGTGTCTAATACAGCATGGAGAGGGTTAATTGATGAGAAAGGATGCTGAGAGTAAGTAGGAGTAAACTAGGATGTTTAATGTTTCTCTGCAGTTTAATGAGCTTCTGCAGTAGTTTGATAATCTTGGATACAAGTCAAATACACAACAGCCATGGTTGGCAAGGATGAAGTAAGGGTTAAAACTGTCCACCTTGTAGATCGCTCAGGTTAAAGTGAAGCATGTTTGAGCTTGGCTGGTTCGTCGAATGGGTGACTGAGAAACTGAGAGTATCTAGGATTTGTTCCTGCTCTACACTGAATCGCAGGCTGAACTACTTGTGATGCAAGTGGCTTTGTTTGAAAATGCCTCTGTTCATCCAACCGGAAGATTGAGATGGACATGTGATGTGAATGACAACCTTGTAGTACCTTGAACGGTAGCTGCAGAACTGTAGCTATAAGATGCCCCGTTTACTATTTTGCTATCTATTCTGGCACCCTATAGCTACAGGGG
>JAUTBZ010126751.1:0-14921 GCA_032361785.1 Lepetodrilus galriftensis | reverse complement strand
ATGTTCCAAGTCCACACTATCTCAAATGATGGATTTCAAAATTGTACATTCCTGAATAATAATAAACAGAAACTGTACATTCGTGAAAAATAATCGACAGATTTTCAATGGATAAAAATGGCAGCTGTATTTTAAGAGAAATTAATTGTGTTGTGGGGCGAGTTCTGTTACATTGGATACTAATAGTCTTCTTCAAGTTCTTGTCACCTTTACCTACATATGTTCTCACCCAACTGGCTTCTACCACTAGATGGTACTGTGTCATGCCATTGACCATTCTAAAGGAACCTATCGTGAGACTACTGCGATACTTATGGGAATTACTATTTGAGGGATGGGCTAATACAACTAGAGGTTGACTCATTAATGAAACAAGCACCTAGTGTGAACCAGTGGGACCCGCGGAAAATGTAAGGTATGGCCAATATTCTGGTGTAGATAAATAAAAATGTACATACAGCGTACTTTCAGAATAAGACGACGCTTCATCTAATGTTGGATACTAAATATATAAAAATACATAAAAATACATAAAAATAACATGGTAGCTCTGTAGAGCTATTATTTCGAAATAATCAGGTAAAACAAATTTGACAGTGAAATATGTCTATAAACCGTTGTTTTACTTCTTAAAAGTTTCAATGTTAAATAAAAATGAAAATTTATAGCAATCATGGTGAAAATCTGAACAATTTTATCCTTATGTTCGATCGTGATTGTTATTAGGATATAATGTCTCCAAAATCAATTTGATGGGTCTCTAAACATCCTAATTCTATATCATTTTGATTTAGATTTTTTTCTTTCTGTCCCTGATAGTGTCATGTATACTGTTGACATTTGACGAGGCCTTGTTATTCGCTATCCATTGTATGTACGTGGAATACAAGTGGTGAAGTAACACATTAAGATGGTCGTGACACAATCAATATGTGTGCACTGTAAATACTATTTTCAATTAGCCTGTGTACAGATTCCAGTTCACACGATATCAGTAAGAGTAGGCAGCGGGATACAATACCACGGGAATCAATTGGACGGGATATATTTTAGAGCGATATTTATTTTGTACGATATTCAATCGCTGAGGTGTATGTGAAGACGACGTACAAGCCAGGCCATTAATATACGAAAGGTGGGATACGGAACATCATGTAGGGTCATTGAGAGTAATTTATAAGTTTGCTCAGCAAACAATATTACTATTGTGATGTTAGGTATTAAGCTGGTATAGCAAATATGTGGTTTAAGAGCATGCACTTCTAAACTGGATGAAACTAATGAATCGATCGATTCAGTGATTTTTATCTAAAGAATTCCGTTATTTTATCTTTGAAAATTAAATAAAAGCTTGTGAATAAAGGGACTTGAATAGAATTTGTAGAGTGGGGAAATTATAGTGTGAGTTTACCTAGAAGATGTCTGTACCGATTTACCTATTCCTATAGTATCGTCGCAAATGGGTGAGAGATTCCTGCAGCAACGTTAAACTCCATATTCACTCACTCACCTATAGTTGCTGGTCATTATTAAATTGATTATATAATAGAACTAATTTTTAAAGAATTCACACATCAAATGCCCCACAAAATCCCTGGTCAGTCTTTTAAAATGCACTTTGCACATGATTCTCAAAATATACGGTTATCCAGCCTTTGTTTAATATTCGTCAAATCTTTTTTTTTCTCCTTTTATCAAATGCAGAAAAACATGCTTAATGTAATTGAGTGTAAGCAGTGTACTTTATGGTACAAGATTTGCAGTAACTGAGCAAACAAATTATCTGCTAGTCTTAACTAAAATAAACCAATTAGAATGCAGTAAATAAGTAATCTGGTTTCTCCAATGTCACATGCGGCGGCCATGTTGACAAACTAGAACACGTAACCGTTACGCCTAGCAGTGATCAGATAAACCTGATGTTCATGGGTTAAACACTTTATTTATTATTCCCAATCCTGTCATCTAGGATTAGGAACTGCTTTGGATTTCATTTGATAGGAAATTCCAAGTTATACAATGACAAATGTAACATGGTTTTTTTCCTAAGTGCTACGAGAAGAACGCTTTGATTTGTAAATGAGTCGTTACTAAGCTCCCGTAACCATGGGAATATGAGACTAGGCTGATGGCGGACTTCGCCCATTTACAAATTACATGTCAAAAATCTGCCAATGACACTTATCACTGGAATGGTGTGTCAGTGAATGACAATGAACAGATTTGCCTGAACACGTTGATGATTAGTGCTAGTGAAATGTCAACAGTAAATGAAAATCGCAGACACAAGTGGCTTGGCTGGTCTTTCAATACTACGGTTGTTTGTGAGATTTCATCAAAAATTATTTTGCATTGGTGATAGTAAGGATCAACTAATTTGGTGTCTTGAGATCCGTTTTCTAAAACATGGCTTCAACGGTATAGTGGTTAGAGTGTCGGACAAGAGAGCTTTCAGTGGTTTGAACTCTTAACTGCGTCGTACCAAAACATGTGAAAAGATGGTACTTGTTGCGGCCCTGCTTGGTATTCATCTTTATTGGTCAGTTCAGAGTCAGTTGCTAATGTGTCTGGGTAGGATATGGGGGGTACATGTAATTGTAACTGCAGCAGGATATTCCATGAATTAAGCACCATCAGGTAGTGGAAATCCAGCTTAGTACAAGTGCAAACATGCAAGCTGTGATATGAGTGTAATAGTCTTTAAAGTTGTTATTAACCTCAATTCAATATTGAATACAAATGTTTCTAAATGTAATTATTTGAGGGAAAATACTTTTATTTATTAAGTAGTCATTGGCACATTGCCCATTGGGACCAACAAAATTACAATATCTCTTTTGATCTTTGCAAATCTGCCTGGTTAGATCTGTGTTTAAACACACTTCTTTTCATGTTGTATTTGACATAATTTGTAACACAGTTCAATATCACTCTCTTCTACCATCTTCGAACAATTTCATCCAATGTTTTGACTTCCTGTGGTACAAAAATGACATGAATGTTACAATACATTTACCATTGTCTATATATATTGTATGTAAGCTAGGCCCCGTACCTATTCTCTCCATGCTGTATATAAGTACCTTATTATGTGTAACATCAGTACTTTTACCATGTTTAACGTAAGCACTTTTATCATCATCGTCCATGCCATATTATGTCTAACATTTATGTACTTTTACCATCGTCTTCATGCCATATTATGTGTAACTTTAGTACTTTCATCATTATATGTAACGTAAGCGCTTTTACCATTGTCTTCATGCCATATTATGTGTAACATTAGTACTTTCATCATTATGTGTAACGTAAGCGCTTTTACCATTGTCTTTATGCCATATTATTTATAGTAAGTACTTCCACCATTGTCTGTACAAGTACAGCAGCCTGGACACTGGCGACAACAATAACACCACCATCATAATGGCGGTTATCACAACACTGCGCCGCGGGCAGATTTCAATGGCTATTATGATACATCAGCCAGTGCATGGTGTATTGATCCTCAAGCTGATCTGTATTACTCAGACGGAAAATACTAACAGTGTACATCCTGTAGTAAAATTGTATCGCCTTGTGTCACTGTGTGCGCGCCGTTCCCCTCGGTGCTCACTGCGACCCAGTGAGATGAGCCGGTTGTAGTTGTAGTTACATGGCCCGTCATTGGCTGTCTTTTTCACTCTGTCAATCGTCGCAAATGGGTGAAAGATTCCTGCAGCAACGTTAAACACCATATTCACTCACTCACCGCTCTGTCAGTGTCTTCCACTCAGTCACAGTTATAGAAACTAACTTGAAAACTTACTAGCCTGAATAGTGATACAAATAACAAATGTCAGGAATTTCTAGAAATGGCCCTGACTAGCGGGCTAGTGTTAATTTCGATCCCTGCTGTCTGTACTGGTAGTGACATTGACATATATATAGAAATGATCTGACACTGAGTGAGTAACTTATAGGAATGGTAGGATATTGAGTGAGTACATGGTGAGTAACATATAGGAATGATGTGACTCTGAGTCTTGTGTATGTGACATTGACTCACACTCACACACCTGTTATGCCCTGAGTCAACTCACACCGCAAACAGAGATAGTGACGTCATACCATCCTTTCTGGTGGGATGGTGATCCATGGGATGCGTCGAGGCAGGGAGATATAGATTTATTTTCATAAATATATAAATTGAGCAATTTTCCGTGTAAGGATTTATATGAGTTTATCCGTGTTTTTTCATTGATATGAGATGAACCATTGGTGACTAATGAAAAGGGAGACATTTACAACTATAACTCAAGACTGGCGAAACTTATTATCTTACACACATGCATGCACACACATACACACACACACACACACACACACATGCACACACGCACACACACACACAACCACACACACACACACACACATACACACACTTCAAAGATTCAATTTAACTACGATGAAACCTGAAGCCTTAATATGCAGCCTACTTCCCTAGCCTAGTTTCACATGATACTGTTTAACTTAAATAGTATTCGCCATTTAAAGCAACTCTTACACATATTTTGCCCTGTCTAAATTTATATATCTTCAATATTAATTATATTTGTTGAAATTTCACATTCCTATGCACATGACAATGATATTTTCATTAGCACTATAGATAATATCAGGGAGATAATTCATCTTTATACAAATTTAACTGTTGCAAGATAACTCTTATTATATTATATATTTATTATATAATTATATTTTGAATAACTATATGGTATAGTACATAATTCCTATTTCTATTTGAGCTTTGTGAAACTGATGACATTGTAACTTGAGTCACTACTGAGACTAGCAGTCATTGCATACCGTAATTATATATTTAAATTTAAAATAAATTCTACGTCCTTGATTCACCATCATTACTGTGCAATCTGGTTGTATTGGTGTCAGTATTATCTTGCATCTTGAGCAAATAACAATTACAAATTATTTTGTATCACAACATTTAGAAACATATTATACTGTAGTAATTACTACTATTAGCAGTGACACAGTACAAGAAAAGGAGTATGAAGACATTCTTTCTACGTAACCTGAGAAAAAGTATTATTAATTCAACCCTCATGTAGTAAGAAGACATGTTTTGAACTTTTGTATGTAACCTCATGAAAACTATTATTAATTCAACCCAACATATAGCAGAGTAAACATGATATAAGCAACATCATCAGCAGCTAATAGATCATATCTCAGTGTTGTCCTTTTAAGTCTGACCTATTGTGACCATGAAGATAATAACATATTAAGACCATTTTCTTTCCATTCTCCCACTGAAAGCTTGTCACAATCACGTTATGATTCCATTATCTTTTAACCGAACACCCAGTGTGCCTACAATCTGAATCTTAATGGAACCACTTCCGTGTCCTTAACACACTGTGCCAGCATTCCGCGAGGCATTGTTCCGTTAAACCTCTATTTATCACTCTTATGTTATAAAACCAACATTCATCCAGCCAATATCATATTAATAATAGGATTTTTTTTCAGCGGTTACTAAATGCGTGTAGCATCTTGCTGAAAGCAAACACGCGAGTGAGTATATAGTCGGTGGCACAATATTCTATCAGCTTGATCAGATCAGGAGTAATTTATTATAAGCTTTTATTAGACCGAGGAAGGTTTATTAAATTAATACAGCTGAAAGTAGGCCTCTAATGGCTTGACCTATCAGAGGGGATCCCAGGGATTATGATCATGAAGGAAGAACATGAGAAATACACATTGTCTCAAATTAAGTCAGAACTGTGGTGCTTCTGCACTTCTCAGACCGACATTGGAACTGCGTGGACATTCTGGTCATTCTTTTGATAGTGGTCTGCAAGATGTCTGATGCTAATTAATGGCCTTCTATGGTTGTCAAGACTGTAATATGACGTCGGAGTTTTGTCGTTTGTAAGTTGACAGAAATGGTTAGAAAAGCATTAGCCAGCAGATTGTGAATGCTTTGGTGGTTTTCATTTTAGATATTGCAATCTAGCTGACGACACAGACATCTTCGTCTACTCCAGACACATGCAATCATTCAATTAAGTTTCGGCCCATTTATCATGTTTATTGCGTTTCATACTTTTCCATCATTAGCATCTAAACATTAGAATGTAATTTTTTCAGAATTAACTAAAGGAAATTGTGCAGTGGTATTTTAGAGCTGTATGTTTAATGCAAATATGGTTAAAAGCCTCACGTCATTAGGCCAGTCTGGTAAACTGGATCTTTCATAAAATCATGTCCAATATACAATGCAGATAAGGCAATAATGTCTTTACTATATCAATATTCAGTCTCTGTAGGGTCTACTCGGGGAGTGATGTGTACATTTCTGCTTCTTATCCGTAAACACGATCAATACCTGGAGCTAATGTTTCTTCTGTACGGCCATGAGGGAATGTAGAGATCTAGATTAATCTAGTAAGTAGTGTTTTTTGGTGCCATGCTGTATATCAGTTTGAAGTGTACATGTTGCAGTCGCTGCTTGTAAATTGTTTCTTGTCAATGAGTCAGGATACACTTGCAGAAATTCTGCCAAACTTTAGTTTAAGAAAATGGATTGTGTAGGCGTATTTGGGTACAACGTGCATTAAATCCCATACAAAGGTGGACTCAGAATTTTGATAAATGGGGAATTTTCCATTTTCACATAATTAAGAAAATAATATAAGGGGTTTATTCTCCATAGGCCCAATGCTAAGGTTGGTCAGATCTGTAATTGTCAGGGGATCCCATAATTATGTTTAATAAGTATTAAATGGCCATTGTAGATTTTCAAATAATCGTGTAGTTCGAACCCTCTAGTTTATATTTTGTTTACGAACTGGCATCTTTTTTCCTGTTGTGGCATGTGGAATTGACATTTAATTTTACCTCATGTGGTAACATGTGTGAATTGTAGTGGTGGAGGTGGTGTTGGTGGTGGGGTAGTGTGAGGGTGGGGTAGGGTGGTGGTGGCAGCTGGAGGTTGTGCTAAAGATAAAGTAGGAGCAATACATGTTGCAAGCCATCTGATGTTCAAGGAATTGTGCCACCTCATGAAGCCATTGCATGAGCCACACTACTTGACTGTGGATCAAGAATATATATATACATGTACATGGCCTTTGAAATCTCTCAGGGATGCTTTATTTATTTCCGTAAGGATTTCTATAACGCACATTATGTGATCTTTCTTATTTTTGCTTCATTTTAAAATATGTAATTAGGTTGCCAGACTATATTGTATTACGCCCCCTCATGAGCATTACGTGGACCACCATGATTCTCCTGCTTACTTCCTCCTGTTCTTTGGCCTCGTGGCAGTGGGTCGTAGGATGATACTCGCTACCATGCCTTGGAGGCTGTGTGCCATTAATAGGTCATATGATGACACAAGGACAGTGTGACTATGCGTGGGATTGTGTTTGTCAAGAGGATGTTTCTGCCAAGTGACCATTGATTCCTACAGTATGTTCTATCATGGATTCAACCATAATAGAACATACTGCTGAAGGCCTATAGATATTAACGTGAAAGGATGCTACAATGTATTGTTGAGATGTTGTCCAGGCTGTCAATCTTGAATCTGAGTGTTCATTGCTGAAGGACATAGTCTAAACAAATAATGAAACATGTCAAATAAAAATTGAAAAATATTCCAATTTAATACACATAACACCTTGCCATGAGATTACGAAACTTTCCTGAGGACTTTCATGCTCAACTCACAAATCTCCATGTAAAGTAGTTTGAGTTTGAGCATGATATCTCGTGGGACATCTCGTGGGACATCACAAGCACTGTTGCATGTTGTACGTCTTCCCTGACCACATCTCACGAGATGAGAGTTATTGTGAGGTCAGTTTCCGGTCAAAACCTTGAGATTTCTTACATCTACCGGTACATGATCCTATCACTAATTCCTAAGCCTGGTCCAGAGATTACGGAACCTTTATTTGAGTACGATTTCATGCTCAACTCAAAAGTTTTATTCATAAAATTTGAGCTTGTGCATAAAATTGTAGTCAGAAGGTTTTATGATCTTAGACCCCCGATTATCATGGTTATGGTTATTATGGTAATAGGTAAATAACTTAATCTGCCCCACATCATGTTATATAGCTACCACCATACACATGAAAACATTATCATAGAGGTAGTGTTAGTAAACAGGTAAATCATTATAAGAGAAACATTTAAAGACATATTGTCAACAACCTTCTGCCTACTTGATCAATAACACTATTAACAGTCATTGTTGTTTAGTGAATCTCTGGTTGCCTCCAACAGATATGGGGTTAAAGTGACAATATGCTAATCTAATATTGGTAAAACATGAAATTACAAAAAAGAAAAATATTTTTTTATTTTTTGTAGAAATCAAATTGAAACATGTGGCTTTTCCTCATTTTGTAATAATTGTCATATTCAAAATGGCAAACATGATCAATTTGAAAACATAGCTTGCTTTCTATTGTGATATTTGTCGATAAAGCTTACAGCTCATCATAACGATTAATACGCTGCACTGTAGAAATGATGAGGATATTCATGTTATAATTACATAAGAGTAAAAGTTATATTTACATACATATCAATATATTGATATCATCATTTCTTATTGATCTAAGTCTACCAAGTGGAATGGTAGTGATGTATGTACTTCATGACAGATCGAGAACAATGATCATTACGTACTGAGAATAATAGATTGTATGTCACCAGCTCCTATGAAGTCACTTAGTTCAGCCAATGTTCTGAATCGACATCATACATACACATTGTATGTCAGTCCATCGTTGCTCTTTTTGGGGTAGATTTCCCACGAGCTGTAGACAGGAGTGTATGTTGACTTCCATGTAGTATTATGCAATGGTCTGTATATGTTGGAGGAAGGCCTGTGACAACCAGGGTGTATATTTTGGAGGAAGGCCCGTGACAACCAGGGTGTATATGTTGGAGGAAGGCCTGTGACAACCAGGGTGTATATGTTGGAGGAAGGCCCATGACAACCAGGGTGTATATGTTGGAGGAAGGCCTGTGACAACCAGGGTATCATTTCACAGAGCTCTCTTACCCACTTATGCAATCGCAAGTGTGCGGTGGCCGGCGACTGCAATTTTTAGTCTCACCGACCAATCGCGCAATATCTAGCATGTTTTTATATTTGGAGCAACAGACACCAGGCGAGGTGTATGCACAAACACACATGTACACACACACACACACACACACACACACACACACACAGACATGTGTGCGCACACACACACACACAAAAAGAGAGAGAGAGAGAGAGAGAGAGGCTGCCTAAATCCACCCCTTGTATACCTTATCAGTATCTACAAATTCATCATTATCTTATTATATCTATTGCTACATGTGCTATTCATTCTAACTTCACATGGACATATTTATTAGTACAAGTTAGACACACACATGCTACTGGGTGCAAATCGTCTTTCCTAAATGCTTTACCACTGATTACTAGTATATGTAAATGTTTACATATAAGCAGATAAAAGTATATAAATGGAGAATCTCTAGGGGCCGCTGTTACTATGGTTACCATTGAGATAGCCAATCATTCACCAGTCCCCTCCTGTACCTGGTTCTAAATGGATCCACAATGGATCCACAATGGACCCAGCCAAATTCTGTGCTGTGGTTAACTTACATTAGCATCAGCATTCATCTAGCTCATCTAGCTCATCTAGCTCATTGGAGATCACGAAGATGCAGTATGTCTGTCCTGATATATGGCCTCCTGATCTAAACTGGTAAATAGGTCAACACTCAAGGCTATTTTATAAATATTAAATTGGGGAAATAGGTGGTGATTGTCTGCATTTTTGGACTACTTACCGCAGTAAGTCTATTTTAAGCTAAGGTAATGGGTACATTGTGTATGAGAATATCTGAAGGCCTACCAAAATCCACAGAATATCTGAAGGCCGACCAAAATCCACATTTAACCATGATGGATGATAACAATTCAAGCAAAAATACAAAATCAATTTTAATGCAATGTATATTTGTATGATTTATATACTGGTACTGGTGTGTGTATGTGTGTGTGTGTGTGTGTGTGTGTGTGTGTGTGTGTGAGAGAGAGAGAGAGGGAGAGAGAGAATATTGAAATTGGACAAAGTTCCCCAGTTAACACTGGTATGTGTGAATGAGGGATGGTATTGAAAATGGACAAACTACAAGCATAGTCCTGTGATCAGTAATCACCTGTAGTCTACTGATACTGTAATTAATTGTGTATGTCTGCAGTGCAATGGTCCTGAGAAATATATACGTGAAGTATTGACATCCTATTGGGCATCGCCAGTTGTAGTCGGCAGTGTGAGGTTTTTACTGTAGTAATCACTTGATAATCATGAACATCTGTTGCTGTTGTTGTCATTCCCATCTGTTAACCCCTTAGAATCTAATCTTCACCTTTAGGGGTTAATGGGATACAATTTCTTGCCACCGTTGTAGTTGTTCTGACTCATTCGTAAAGGTTCATCCCTTTCATTCCTGAAAGATGAAAATGTTCAATTGTGAATAGGAAATATATTTGAAAAAATATAATATATATATACAGTTCTCAGTTTTTAAGAATTTTTTTCAAATTTTCTGTTTAAATTCCTGTTTAGAGTCACATAGATTTCTTCACTAATATCACGACTTGTCAGTTTAGGGCAGGAGGTAACCCATGCTGAATGTTGCAGTAAACCTGCGAGCACTGACTGGTACTGACAAGACCAAGGATGATAACTGCATTGCCACTCTACAAGACCATCATATACCAGCCTCCTGTATCATGACATCCCTATAATACGTCCGTAAACAAACACCAGCCTTAGCCGTGTACAATACAGGCCTAGAGACTCCCAAACTTTTCTGAGTATGATTTCATGCTCAACCCAACGCTTTTTTCGTAAAACACCGTGTGAATTTTAAGCTTGAGCTCAAAATGTTTTGTAATCTTGGTTCCAGGTGTAGTCTATGATTATGGTTTGCATTTATGTTACCTAGGGTTATGCTGTTTTGTACAGCCTAGCTTAGTATGGTTATTAATAACCCTGTTAAGGATGGTTATATCAAAATCAATGTTGTCCCCAACCGACAGCAATCTCAGCCATATGGATGATCGACTCTGAAGCAAGTTCAAGCAACTGGCATCGTTGGTAGTTAACTCAGAAAGATAGTCGATACAAAACAAAATGAACTGAATGTGTGTAATTGTTCCTGAAAATGTTCCTCACCATCACTTAGGTTGCTAGTTAATGTTGAAAAAACATTAAGATGAGATTTGTCATCCTAATCACTCGATTTTGTAGTTATTTTTTTTACTGCAAATTAAATTCCAACACTACCGGTATGCAAAGCACCTCTGTGGTGGAGTAGTTAGAGCGTCAGCCTGGAGAGTGGAATTCCTAGACATGTGGTTCAATCCTGGGCACATCACACCAAAAGATGTAAAAAGATGTTACGTGTTGTTCACTTGTTTGGCATTCATAATTCAAAGGGATAAAGCAAGGACTGGTCAGCTTAGAGTCTGTTGATAATGTGCCTGAATGAGGGTATCCGTGCTCTAGTTTAAGCAGAATATTCTGTGAGCTAGCACTACCACCTGGTGGAAATCCAGCCTAGTTCAAGTAGGGCATAATATACAAACCATGCATACCATGATATCAGAAATAAAAGCTACAAATGTTAGTTCATTGCATAGTACACTTTTATCGCTACTAATACAATTACATTGCAAATTGGTGAAAGATTCCCGCAGCATATTCACTCACTTGCTATACTTGAGAATATGGTTAGCTAATACTATTGTAGTGATAAAAGTGGTTCGTGCAACCAAACTTACAATTATAGCCACAACTGTTCTGAGCAAAGGGGCCTAGGTTAATAGGTAAAAACAGGATGATTTACGTTAAGGTTAGAAAGAAAGAAAGAATACTTCATGTCAAGAAGATTCAAATCTGCCACCTTGCTTTAACATCCCCGGACACCTCAGTATGTCAGCAGTAATAACCATGATAGTCAGCAGTAATAACCATGATAGTCAGCAGTAATAACCATGATAGTCAGCAGTAATAACCATGATAGTCAGCGCCTTGACATCAGTCACATCAAGCTGCTTGAACTTCCCAGAGGTCCAACTGCGTGCGACTCCCCATCTCTCAGTCTTTTTTACGTCTCCCATTTGATCACTCTGTGCACTCTGCAACGATTGCGTCTAAGTCCTGATTACTTTAAACATGAAGAAGAGAAAACTTGTCGAGAACACTCCCATGTTTATTGCCTGCTTATGAATGCAGATAGAAAATGCAGTTTTCCATTAAAGTATTACGAGTCAAATAAACAGGATGAGATGATTTGCGGGTTGAATGGGCATCTGAATGCAAGCGATACGGATCTTGTCCATAGACGGTTGTCGCGGGTGTACATATCATCTTTAGTATAGTGTCTTGTCCTTCGAAAGGTACTTTATCAGTGTTTATGACCTACATGATTGATTTGTTGTCTTTGGTGGAACTCTCGCAGTGATTACTTTTACACGTTTGAAGTGGCAAGATCATTTTTACATATGTCAAAGGTCATTAACAGGGTTTTTACATATTTGGATACAACTATATTTCCTAAGGCAAAGCAAGTATTTTACTCATTTAAAATATGATTTCTTTCTAATAAATGACACCTATCCTCTAACAATGGTGAGCAACATTCTGACAAAATATTAAAAATGTAATATCTCACACAAAGATGATGTTGCCACTAAAGAGATGAATATGAAATGCAGCTTCCATCTAATGCGTTCAAGAAGACTATTATGTTTCTCGCTGGTAACACAGCATTCCACTTACTGCCTCGTTAGCGGAGATTACCTGTGATTACCTGTATTACTAATCCATAAGACAGGAATTGCCATTTCTAGAACAGAAATATACCTGTATGTTGCGTTGACAGACCAACTATTATTGATTTCTGAATTGTACACGTATCATTATAATGGTGGCACACACAAATACATTGATGTGTAAATTTGTGATTTTTCTATCTAAATATTATCTGTACATTTTAATTGACTTGATTTGAAATATTTATATCGGCCTTGATAGCAATCAATAGATGCATTGGTTTTTGTTATGTAGAATGGATGAATATGGTCAATGAATAGAGAAACTTTTCAGAAGCAATAGTAAATACGAAAGATAAATATAGACTTTGCCTGAAGAAAACTAGACGTATCTATTTCGTGACCGTAGACATTGAATTAACTTGACTGATGAGATTTATACAGTGTTGAAGCCGGAAAGTTTTCTTAATGTTAATGGTATTATCTAATTAGTTTAAGCCAGTAGGAATAAATAAGATTATCGCGAGTGGCTGTGTATTCTAGAACACCAACAGTGTCTGAGAGTAAGAGTGCGGACATGCCTAGATGTATACATAATCCAGAATCACAACCCAGCAAACACATCGCGTTATGCAACGTTATTATAATGTTGTGAATGTTACTGACATAACGTAATATTCACATAACATTGTAATAACGTTGTATAACGCTATATGTTTGCTGGGAGGTTGTCTAGACATTTTTTACGTCACCCGAAACCCCCGATGGAAATTATCCGACAGTGAACCAATGAGACGGCAGAATTGATCAAATCTCCACTTTTCATACAGATCATGTGTACGTAATCCGACAAAATCAGATCAAATAGTCTTACTACAATGAGTGTCTGGTGGTCGTTGTTGAATTCTGAATACAGATTACCTAGCCTCACCATGATAGATGTGTATGTACGTGGAATTCTTGAAATATGACGGAACAAAATGTGTCTGGAAACATTGCTTTTTTTGTAGGGTTTACTACATTTAATGTTAAGACCGTAGACATATAGATCTAAATGGAAATGGACAAAGACATGATTAAGAGGATTAGAGTCAATCGCCGACCAGAATCCATTTTGGAAACATTATCCGATGCCCTGGAGTTCTTCATTTGGACCCAAAAAAATCTCGGATTTGATCGGTAAATTCGAAAGTGCCTAAATTGGCACATCTGATAATGGTATTGCATTGCATTGTTTTTACACTCGTGTGGACTGTCAGTGCACAGCACATCTCCAGCACAGTCACAGTACAGTAACGACAGCTAGCGCAATCACTAACATCGCACGAGAAAGGTTTAACTTTTAAACTGTTGATTCATTCCCCAGAGATTGCCAGCAAGCAGAATCTACACTGGCAGTATTGTCACAGCCATTTGCTTTGTTTCTGGACTTTTTTTTCTATACATGCATGTTTATTGTGTTTTATGGATTTATCTAAATTGGTATGTACATGTATTGATGACTACTCACTAGAGAATTCTGTAACACATGTCATAGAGTTCATATAGCAACTGGTGGTTTATACATTGGCAGCAAAAGTAATAATATTATGATGGTAACAGAATTAAATTACCTCACCGTTATCATAGTTATTGAACTTCAGTTGTGTAATAGGACTAGTTTGATGGCATGTGCTTTGTAACGTGACTAGTTTTTTGGCCATTGATTTTGTAATGGAGTTAGTTTTCCACTTTTGGTTTAGTAATAGGACTGAAGTCTTCTTCAATTTGTTTTGTAGCAGGATTAGTTTACTAGTTTTTTTTATTACCATTTGCCATACCATTTTCTCCATTTATTACACATACGTTGGACGTATAGCCGTTTAATAACAATAAAGTGTTATTACACATTGTGTAATACCATATTGTTACTAAACGACCAGTCCGGAACTACTTTGAACTGTTAATCACGTCATCAAATGGATTGTGACGAGTTTTGTCTGGTAACGACGACGTCACAAGTTAATGATCTGTGACGTAACGGGTCAGGTCACAGGACTCATATTCACAA
>JAUTBZ010126740.1:0-14922 GCA_032361785.1 Lepetodrilus galriftensis | reverse complement strand
CCACCCTATAGATGACACTACACTATGAATAATGCCACATTATAGATGACACTTCACTATGAATAATGCCACCCTATAGATGACACTTCACTATGAATAATGCCACATTATAGATGACACTTCACTATGAATAATGCCACCCTATAAATAACACTTCACTATGAATAATGCCACACTATAGATGACACTTCACTATGAATAATGCCACACTATAGATGTCACCACACTATGCATGACACTGACCTGTAGGTTGGGCAAGCTGAGGATGCCAATGAGCTGGTCGCCGACGGGGTGCTTGGACTGCTGCAGGGTGGCACACACACTGCCGGCACTGCTCTGGGCGTCGCTGGCTACCGGCCTCAATGGCGGTGACTGCGACGTAACGTCCGTTATTTGATTATGTATGCTCACTGCACGCTGAAACTTCTGGTTGAGAAACAAGTTGTTCAGAAAAGTAATTTCTCCCTGGTTCTGTGCAGAGTTCAGCTGACTTCGGAGATAGTGTAAGGATTGTAACATGTCTTCTATTTCTGGAAAGAAATTGAGGGTGAAGTTGAAAATTCATAAAAATGATATCTGATTTCAACATTTATAATATAAGACACAGTAATTCAAATATATTTTCCTCTTCATTTTAAAATGTAAAAATTAAATAATAATTACTTATGAATGAATGGATGAATTGGTGCTTTATGTCACAGCAGAAATATTTCACAGATACGAAACGATAATATTTATTTAAATATAGTTTTAAAGTAAATTATACCTTTAGCGCATCTTCCATCATGTCCACTTACCGACTGGTTTGGCTTGTCCCATTGCCCGTGACGTGAGTGGCACACCAGAGTCCAAAGTCCCGTCCTGCACGTCCTCCTCATCCTCCTCATCCTCGAATCCTGTGTTGTACACTCCGGCCACGGGAGGAGAGGACGACATCGTCTTGTCCTCCAGTGCCTGAAGCTTCTTGGACCCGCGCAGCGACGTCCGTAGAAACTCCTCCTCGTTGAAAATCCGACATTCCTCCTCGCGACGCTTCCGGAGTTCCTCCTGGTGTTTCCTGAGCCTCTCCAGCTGCTCCATTGTCGGCTGCTGATTCTGCTGATTCTGCTGCTGCCCGGAATCTACCACATCCTCAACAGAACCGTCCGTCCACGAATTATCCATGGAGTAGTTCTTGGAAGACGGAACAGGATTGGGCGGAGGATACCTCGGAGCCGTCTTAACGGTCCCCACAAAACTGGCGGGACAGTCCACTGCCATTTCCCTATGCGGGGCAGAGTCATCAAACTCGAAAGAGTTTGCATTGCTGACATCAACATCATCAGCTTCATACGCGTAAACGTTCTCCTTCGACCGGTTCAGCGAGTTCTCGCTTATGGCCCGGCCGTTGCGGGACAGCTGGTGCGACCCGGCCATGTCCTCAATCAGCGGGACCTCCGTGCTTGCCACCTTCTGCTTCCGCGAGTCCTTCTTGGACTTCTTGCCCTTCCGCGGACTCTCCCTCTCCCTCTCCAGGATGCCGTTCATCTCCATGAGTTCCGAGCCACCGTTCACCTCCTGCTTCCTGTCATGACCGTTGGCCTTCTTCTTCTTTGGGGACTTCTCTGTAGGCATGGAGGTAATGTTGTGCACGGAGTTGCTCTCGACGGAGATCGTGGAGTGCGTGGATTCGGCCTCGCTGTTGTTGTCGTTGCCGTTGCCGCCCAGCAGACGGGTCATATCCTGAGGGGTGATCTTCTGGAGAGCCGGAAGGTTCTGAAGCTGCTGCTTTGTTCCGTCCTCGACCGCGATGATGTACGCATCGTGCACCTTCTGAATGTCCGATACTGAAACACAGAAATGACTTATTAAGTAAGGAGCATGTTGACATTATAAAGGTGGGGGGTATAATTTGGGACCTTATACCGGCACCCACTCACAGCAATATCGCGAAACAAAAACTCAGAAACTCAGAAACACATATACCTGTATACCATGTATTAGGTATGAACAGGATGAGAATAGGTTCAATTACAACCAATAGAATACCTCTCCAAAGGCAGAGTTCTATGTTCTCAGTAATATCAGGTACAAAGTCAATAGCAATACCAGTCAGTCGGTAGTATTCCAGTTAGTAGTGTTCCAGTCAGTAGTGTTCCAGTCGGTAGTGTTCCAGTTAGTAGTGTTCCAATTAGTAGTGTTCCATGTGGCAATGCAATGCACCACAGAGTAACTCACATAGGTCAATGGTTACTTCAGCAAAGCACACACAATCACATGACACAGTTTGCATCTATCAACGACAAGACACCCAGATCTACATTACCCCAAAAATGTCAGTATCCGAAAATGTCAGCATCCGAAACCATATTTCAATCTCCAGCAAACGAAAAAAAAGGTAATTGTGTTGCTTGACTTATCACATCAACATGTTAAATTGAGTTTACTTGTCGGGTACAGTACAGCTGTTTTACCAGGACACACAGCTAATTGGTTGGTGCATACTGAAGGCGGCTTCCCATCTTGGTGTGCCGTTGATGAGGTTAGGAACTGGGTACTACAGTCTGCACAAACTAAGAAGGACTGTGATAAAGGCAGATGAACAAGTGGTTTATACAGCCCTGTGGTGGAAGTGGGACTGTACAATGTTAGAAGGGGCAGGAGTGTCTATCAGCTGAGGGATAACAAAAATAAATCTTAAAGATATTTTCACAGCTAATTAGACTTTAATTTGACCAGACATCTTATGCAAAATGACATAAAGGAATTGGCCTTGGTGATACGGAGGCTATAATCTGACATGCTTTCCCATAAATAAGGAGAGTAGCTAAAACTGGTACATACAGTGCTCCCTAGATGTAACGCTGAAGTTGGGGTCCATGACATGCCACCTGCGTTATAATACCCACGTTATATCAACGAATATAACTGGAGAAAAAAAGAAGATTTTTAAAAATAATAATTTTTAAATGGGATCCATGTTGGAACCCAAGTTGTATCCGAATCTGCGGTGCATCGAAGGGCGTTATATCGAGGGAGCACTGTATATTCTCGTACATCCCCTTGCAAAACCATGGACATCACCTTCAGTGAAAACAGTCTTTCTTAAATTGGGGATTAGAGTCACTTTCAAGATTATTTCATTTATATAACGACTTGTCAGTTTAGCAGTTAGCATGCTTACTGCAACATTCAGCGCTACGGATGTTGCGGGTTTCCTCCTGCCCTGATGTAGTTATATTTGTTACGTGAACATGAAGTGGTAGCCTGTCCTCGATTGCGTGTTCTGGAGTGTTCTGGTGTGTTCTGGTGTGTTCTGGTGCGTTCTGTGCATATCAAGTATACCACATATTACCAGTATACCATTCAGCATGCTTCAGCTGTCAACCAGTCGACATGTCGGCACACCCATCAATCACCAAGTGTCGCCACACGGCATATATTACTCAAGCTATATATAAATAGTGTCACATTATGAAGTACGATATTAAATTTAATTCAGTTGGTAGTATCCAAATTAAATATTTTACCATTCACAATCTAAACATACTAATACATGTATAATTGTAAATTGCTAAAGCAAAAAATGACATATAATGGTGTCATGATAAAATGACACCCTCTCACTGCTGAAGAATAACAATACCTGTTCCATATGACACCTATGGTTGCCTCTAACAGACAGAGGGTTAAACAAATCTTGAAATTAAAGACACACACCCATCAGAAAACGTTGTTCGGAGATGTCCTATATACATTGCATACCTTGTATACCAGGAAACGCGATTACATAAACTTTCAGGAACGAGTCAACATTGCCACGTAGAACTCACGTACAGGTGTAGCGCAGTATCAACAAATTATCCCCAGACTCATAGAAAACTTACCCAGGAAATAAACATGAGCATCCCTCGAGATGTTTCCAAGTTCCCAGTCAAGTTTCAACAACAAACCTGCTAACGAGCAAAGCCTCCTCGTAGTTCTACATCCAGCGACATCACTTCCGAAATATGTTAATGTGATCGTGTGACGTACTTGCTTATTCGGATCATACACACAGAGAAAAACAAGCGTCATTAATCATGCTAATTATTGCTAGATTTATCATGCTTACAGTCATGCAGTCATTGCAGTGCAGCTGTACAACCTTGAGCATGTTGTGCATGAAGGTAAATTTAGAGTTATTTTTATTCCCAGTCACAAGGAATAAGTTATTATTATTACTATTTCAATTTTATTTTATGTTTTTAATTGAGGTTTAGAGCTCTTTAAAGATTATTTCACTTACATTACAGCTTGTCAGTTTCAGGCAGGAGGAAACCCACAACATCTGTAGCACTGAATATTGCAGTAAACCTGTCAGCACAAACTGGTACTGACAGACCGAGGATGATAACTGCATTGCTATTACAGACAATGCATCCTACCATGATCACGTCGGAAAGGTAACTTTCGTGAACATTGATGCCAGGTCCCTGGGACAGGATTTAAACCCAGCCTTTGGTTCCCAAGTCTAACATTTTACCATCATGCTACCACCACCCCTCTTGCTTTCAAATACGTTTTCCAGCATGACACAATGGTCACATAATTATATTACTATGCTTTACCACCTACAGATCATCCCAAACAAAATTGTGTAGGTCTGCCTGGCCACATTTATGCATACACACATTAGGAAAGTTTACCATCTTATTTAACCCTCTCCATGTCAAAGGCAACTAGAAATGCGCTAAAGAGCAGTGTCTGTGCCTAATCCAGCAGGGACAGGGTTAATAATGACACAAACTAAGTATACATATAGTGTAGTTGAAGTAGTGGTTACAGGGCTAATCTGCCTGCCAAGCCATGCCCGCACTATCAGGTAGATAGGGACTGGAAGAGCTGCAAGATCGGCTCTTATACCCCATGGCTGGCTGGGCTTGGCTGGCGAGGTCTGGCGAGGTCTGGCTGATGAGGTCTGGCGGAAAGGCCAAGGAGAAGAAGATTGCTTAGCCAGCTGAAGAAAAGGTCAGAGTTGACCACACACCTTCGTGACCATTGGTCAAGTGGGTTGGTGTCAGAAATTAGCCGCGATCAGAGCAAGGGGGTTAGTCAAGGAGAACGGCTGAGTGCTGTCTCATTTGTATCATCCGACCACTACTTTAAGAGTTTAGACCCAAGGTGACCTACGCTGTCAGTATGAGAGTGTATACCTCAATGGCTTTCTTGTTTTGTGATAACGAGATAACAATAATTCACTGCAACTATTATTACGTGCCTAATTTAAAAAAGATTGCAACAAAACATGTCACTGGCGATGGACACTGCGACAAAAAAGCACTAATTCAATCAATCAATTAAAAAAATAACTCTTATGCATATATATTATGGCATACCCAGTATATAACGAGAATATCTGGATATCTATCCATGTAATGCTAATTAAGCTGAGGTCCATATAAAATATTAGAATATTCGCATCAACGGTGTCTGACATATTGTATAGATCTACAGCTGGACCAGGTTTTCATCAGAATAGTCCAACTATCATGGGTATCAGCTTACCATTATTGCAATATGGACAGAAATCAATCACTAATTACCATTTGACATGACTGACATATCACATTTGTCAATTTCACTGAATCACATAAAGCTTGAAATATATAGATCATATTATTATATCATGTATTTATAAGAGAATATTATTTTCTTGCAAAATAAAACAATACTGGACTGGAAAATTGCTACACTGGTAAAAGAAAGCACACAATATCTCATCAAGCTCTGGATTTCTACATGTGAAACCTGTGAGCGTGTTGAGAAAAAGTAATAGCTTTCTGCATGTGAAACCTTTGAGAAAAAGGGACAACTTCATCTCATAACCTTAAAAATAATCAATTTGCACTCTCTTGAGAAAATTGCTTCAAACGTGACCTTTTCGATAAAGGTTTTACGACGCTGCAATATGCCTACAAATCTCTGTGTTTTATAATGAACTTCTGGCGGCTGCCTTGAGATCAGTATAATGTCCAATACTATTGGTACAGTACCTATGGTACTTGTGGTACTGGTGGTACATACTCATGGTACTACCCATCACTGAATGCTCCGGTAGTGCCCCAGTGCCCAGGGGCCAGTCAAAACACATGACAACACACGACACACGAGTGAATATGGAGTTTAACGTAGCTGCAGGAATCTTTCACCCATTTGCTACACACTAGTCGAATAGTCTCCTGCCGTGGCTGTTTTTCTTCAGGCATCACAACACCTGCGATTTTGTCAGAATGTTAAAAATAAACATGCCATTTAAAAATAAATTCACCCAAGTTAAGTTCATGATGCAATGTAACATTAGATGCAATATTCAGTATGATATGTTGTTGTTTGTCAGAGCGTTAAAAATAAATATATACCAACTATTTCAGCACAGCAATTATGCCCTACCAAAAGTGGCAGTTCTCCAATTAATTCATTTCCACTTACCATGCTTATAATATATGGTACATGCTGTATACTTGAAATCAGACATTTCATGTTTTGTGCATGCATTCTCTGCTGATAAAATTTGAAGTCTAGTTCTATATATTAAGTGAAACAATAATAAAATATAAAATAAAAACATGTTGACATTTTCCAGCCTTTCTTAAGATGCAACTAAAATAAATGAAATAGAAAATCAATATACACTTGACATTTAATATTAAACAGCTGTATCCACATGTTTTGAAGATGGTTTAAGAAAATGTACCAAATTGTCACATTGTCTGTAAACAGTATCCTCAGTTGAACGAGAAACCCCAAAGTTGCAAGTCTACTTTCAAGACATTGGCTAAAGCCAGCAGATACCCATTTTCATAACAAGCCAATTAATTATTTATTTCGGTATCAATTATTCACTGAATGCATGTTCTAAGTAGGATGACACCGATGTCAGAAATCCAGATCACAGAGGCATACATGCCTCTACAGCAGTTGCCTCTCTTTGTATGTAATACAACATATAACTGTATAACATCAACACATTTGTAACAACACTTTGGCATAACACGTAACTAAATACTATCAAACTGTAAGCAGACTGGAAGGAGAACTGCTCCCAGACACGTGCTAAGATGGGTCGCAGTTAGCAGATTATATTTACTCAATTTATTGTAACATTCCAGACAGTCGCCAACTGTGTTTCACGTGTCTGTTTCTTTTTGTCGGCTTTGTCAACATCGTGGAAGGCAGCGCACTTCTTCCCCAAGTTGAGTTTTGCTGTCATTTCCTAAATGTCCTGTTGTGCAATGGCATATGCTAGTAGATTCATAATCAGTAGGGGTGTAACGATGGATCGAACTATTGATAGATCGCGATAGCAATACATCAATAGTAATTTGAACTATCGGTGGACCCCCTTTTCCCATGGTTAGTAATCTGCCTTGGATGACAGCTCTATATATATATATGTGATACAAAATTAAAAATCAATGTCAGCGATGTAATATATAGTAAACACTCCCGCCTACCTAGTAAGTGAGTTGGCCGACTGCCAGATTGTGAGGCCTCCACAAGGAAGCCAGCTTATACCAAGTAGACTGGACATTTAAATACTATGTCAAGTCCTGGAGGTTCAATTTGGCACTAGGCACGTCATTTCCCTGACAATTTAACCGTTACTGCGATAGATACGTCCAGAATTTCCCCAGAGGATGTGGTCTTGTATTGAAGTAGTAATTAGTTTGTACAACATCCCCGCATTAAACTACAAGCCACGAGGTATTCTATTTTCATCTTGAGCAAAACGCCATTGGCAACAAATTAGCTTAGTCTTGGTAAGACCTTGTTCTCACCCAAATGCTCCTGTTCAAAATATCCACCATGAACAGTTCACATGGTTAATTAACCCTCTCCCTGCGGTATTAGAATCAGACACAGCTTATTGGGGCATCTCAAGTTGCCTCTGGCATGGAGAGGGTTAAGCAAGCGTAGATTTCTGGAGAACAAGGGTCTGAAGAGGGTAAAACACGTCGGCCGCTTTTTTCATATAAACACAATACCAAATATAATACTAATCAAAATCATTTATATTTAAGTTATTTACTTTCATCCAGCAATATTCCAAGAAAGTTGATTAACAAAACTAATAATTAATAATTTCTCATTAACCTTCTCCCCGCTGATTTGTTCAATTTATCATATATATGGCCACAGCAGTGAGGAGGTTAATTATTTAATATAACAAAGGTGCGCTCAACAGATGAACAAGCTTTCTAGCAAGACTGAATTCTGACCAAAGAAAAGTGGCCAGTTTGACCTTTACACAGTTGTTAGCAACATTGTTACATTGATTATATTCGTCCTCAAATTACTCAAGATTTATGTTTTACTCCTAGCTGACATGATAATGGCTGCACATCTGAAACATAGATGTCATGTCAAATGTCACGCAATATCAGGAACCCTGCCTATGGGGCTTTTGATGTACCAGGTAATGAGAAGCTATGGTTTTGGTTCTGCATCCACACAGACTCAGAGAGTCCAGTCGTAGAGATTATGAAACCTTTTGAGTACGATTTCATGCTGAAGCTCAAATTTTATATGGGGGATTTGTGAATAAAACATTGACCTATGTGAATTATTGTTTTACATCACAGCAGAAATATTTCACCTATACATGACGATTGAGTATGAAATCATGTTCAATAATGTTTCATAATCTTGGGGCTTGTAGTAGAATACTTAACCTGTATTATTATTATTGTTGTTGTTGTCTTTGCCAGATTAACAATATGTTTAACACATTATTACTTTCGTTATTATTATGGATTTGGCACATTAATAATATGCTTACATGCTATCATCATCATCATCATCATTATTATTATTATTATTATCATTATTATTGTCATCATTATTTTTGTTATTACATGTATTATTATTATTATTTTTATTTTTATTTTTATTTTTATTATTATTATTATTAATAATATTATTCTTATCATGATCATGCCACAAGGACGTACCTTGGTTCTGGGTATGTTCTGGCTGGTCATGCCTCACGCCTACAATATACACATACATTCTGACAGATCACAGACAGCCTGACACTGGAATATGGCTAGAATGGCTCCCCGTAAACTGAGGGTGTCCAAATGGTGACCTCTGACCCAACACTTCTCCTATGTCAGATAAAGGTGTTCACTGTAGACATGTTTACATCAGAAACATGCACGGAATGTCAACAAGGTAAACTCCAATGTATCTGAGGAGGTCCAAATGGTGACCTTTCTACCTGAATAGTGACCTCCGACCCAAATGGTGACCTCCGACCAGACAGTGATTGTTCTTCTAGGTCACAAGGTGTTCACTGAACATTGCTATATTAGACATGTTTACATCAGAAACATGCACGGAATGTAAACAAGGTAAACTCCAGAAGAACGCCTGGCCGAAATCGACTTCACATCTGGACGAAGAGACGTGTATTTTCCTCTGGACCAAGGAACTTGGTAGTTTACATCACAAACGGCAGAGGTCTGGCTTCACTCCAGGTACGGACGTAGATTGACAGATCACTGGCTTTGTCAAACTGGATCCAATTGAACCATTTATAGGGCATGTCAGATTAAATTTCCAATTCAATGGCAGTTTCATCTCAGAACAATGCTGCCCTTCGCAGCTGATTAGATACTAAGCCAGTAACTTCCAGTGCATAATGGGATGCATCTGGTTGGAAAATAGAGTTAATTAATGTTGCTAGGATACTTCGGTCCGGAATAAATGCATCATACATGTCAATCCAGGTGTTTTCTTCATACAAGGAATCACCAGTTTCCTTGATTGATGACACGGCAGATGAGCGGAATCACCATTTCTTTGGTTGGAGACACTTCACACATGTGAAAGAAAAAGTAACCATCCCGTATTCTGGCACAAACTCACTTATTATTCCCGTCTTCTGGCACAAATTCACTTATTATTCTTAAAACATGTGCATCATATTGCACAAACACCTGGGACCCCAATCACTGCATGACCTCCACGTCCAGAACAGTGTTCTCACGCGCACCAAGTGGACAGACTAATTAACGCGACGTCCTCGCAGGACAATGGCCGGACTGATCTCTGCTGGTCAGTCTTCACTGTCACTCTATCTTTCCCGAGTGAGTGATGGGACTCGGTATATCACACGCACACCCCATTTAGATGTTTATGAGTCGTTATACCTGCAGGTAAGTTCATGGGCACAGCGCTGATAAACACACAAACACACACACTGGATGAACGTTTCATGGTCTCCTTGTGGTCACATTAGTTGTGTAACAAATTGGACTCCGGGCAGGCATCTTACGCAACACTGGGATCATCTACCTCTCTCAGTGATAACACTTTAACAGACACCAAGTCTTGCTGGAGCTAATCAAATATTCAGATTAAAAACACTTTGTCAAGCTGTGTGTACCATATGTCATGTGATGTTCCCACGACACACAGAGGCATGTATACATCTACGCATATTTTCAATGAACCGTAGTACACTGTCCTTGAGAAACATGTTGTCGGCGTGATTTACGACTGTTTAACAGAATATTATCAGGAAGCTCTTCAAATGTCCATAAAATATTCAGACATCCAAGGCTTGAACAATAGAAAATGTCCAGGATCCATACAATCCATACAATCTGTGGATGACTATCCAATGAGTCGCTGAGGGTTCACCACAGAAACTCTTATGTGAACAGTCTCGAATACTATCTCTCAAACACAAAATATTACAACTTCTAACAGCATGATCAGCGAGATTTTCTCTTCAAGTAACACTCTGCAGAATATTTCCCAAGGTGATCCTTGACAATACTTTAAATGGTTGCCAAAGACTTCAAAAGGTGATGTTTATCACGGCCATTTCACCCAAAGCATCTTCATCGTACTCACAAAGGTCAACTCGTACTCACGAAGGTCATGCCTAGGAACAGATACTCATTCATTCTCTGTTCTGGATTATCACAGCATTAATTATATGAATGTCATCCTATTGCTGCATACGGCACACCATCTTGGCATCCAGCATTTAACAAGCGCGGAACAGAGATTAAGTGTTCCATGGCCTTATCACGACAGATAAGACAGCTTCCATTGTCTCCTAATGAAGGCAAGTAAGATTTACTATGTGTCCAGTCATATTAAATTACAAATTGACATGAAGTTGTTTTTCAAGCTTACAGGTTGTTTCTCCACCGCATACATAAACATGGTGAAGATGCGAGATAACTACTCGACCGAGTGAGTAATTATTTTACGTCACAGGGCGGGGAATTTTTATCCATACATGACGAAGATATATACTAATTGGGCTTGAAATAAACTCAGATCCAATTATGGATCCTCAGTAAATTCCTGTACACTACACAGTAATTCCATTCCAACACAGAGTTCTTCAGCCATGTGACGTCCCTTCCTAATGTCGACATCACATTCTAATGTCACAGCACCTCATCCAACATTCCAACATCCAGACGGTATTCCAACTACTGGTATATAGATTGTGTCATCTGACAACTCGAGCTGTTCAGATCAACCATTTTCAAAATATGGTCACCATGGTTATATGATAAAAATTGTCTTTGTGACTTTGAATTGTCTCTCGTTTCCTTGTTTTCTTTGTAGTAGCTGAAGCAATTCCTCTGATATTTAACATGTATGTGTCCTCTCTTTCCTCTGGTCCTATCTGGCCCTATCTGGCCCTCACCCTTCATGTCTATGCATTGGGGTCGGACATACGATAGCCACGGCTCAGGTGTCCTATGTATTATATTTCTCGTAAGCAAGTCCCTCTCGCATTCTTGTCATACATGTCATAGAAGCATCAAAGTTTTGGAATTCTCTGTCAATCTGTGATAAAGGATGTACTAGAATGGGTCAGTGAATAGGTTCAGTGAATATGGAGTTTAACATCACTGCAGGAATCGTTCACTCATTTGCGACAGGATGTACTTAGAAAGAATGAAAACTAAATAATAAGGATATAACTTTTTTTCAAATCCTTTACTGAGGATTAAACTATAGCAAGATAGATTTCAAATCGTCTATTCCTGCTTAAATTGGTTCATTCAGTCTTATCATGCTGTTCGAACCTCTTATACGGACATTCATAATCATGATAGTGTGACAACTGGGTATTATGTAACACTGGCGCATAGCCGTGCGCATGTATACACGAGTCAAGGCTCTCTGAATAGGCACAGGCCCTGAATCGGTATATTTATCTCGCCTCCAGGTAAATACGGAATTATCACAGTTATATCACGCCTGGCCGGTGTCCTGTAATCACTGGTAATATCAATACACCGCCTCCATTATAGCATGTATACACTCAAGGTGTTATCAGGTGAACTACTTCCCAAGGCTGTCAAGTCTGTCCCCAAGTCCTTCCCAAGTCCGTCAGTCTGTAAGTCCGTAAGTCCATCAGTCTGTCAATCTGTCAATCTGTCAGCCAATCCAACAACATAAAAATGGACAAAAACCTGCCCTCCTAGCAGTAGCATGCCAGCAGGCCATTCAGATGTGTCACAAGTTGTTCGATCAAAACAAAATTTTCAATGACTAACAACCGACATTCCTCAAAGTCACATTGACTGCCAAAGGCCTTGCATGGCCAGCCGAGTAGTCCAGTGGTGGAAGTTTGTAGAAATTGCTATCTAAAACCCACTGAGCCACATCTAACAAGCTGCCATCGGAAAACCTCCATTAATCATTGCCACGTATGGAGGAACACCCAGGTCGGTTCCTATTCATCAGGAGGAATTGACAGCGACAGTCGATAGATATCTATAAATTTATGGTAATTGTACATTCTTCGTGTTAATAGTGAGGACATAATTTAGCATTATCTATGTTATATTAACCATGTTCAATAGCAAATTACAGTTTTTCTTGTCTTGTTTATGGATCCACAATAACTACACAGATAATAAATTGCATCACAAAGTCATTAATCTCAATCCCCGAGAACATACTCAGAAAATAGTAGTCAGTGTCCATGGTGTCATTCCTTCTCACCCAAATACTCCCATCCAAAATATCCCCCTAGAGCAGTTAATCTAGTATCAGTGAGTGAATTATTGTTTTACGTCACAGCGGGAATCTTTCACCCATACGTGACAAATTGAATCTATCAGAATAGTTCCATAACCAGATAGGATTCAAACCCAGAACCTTTGTAGTCCGACGCACTACCCACAGGGTTAATCCCAACCCCTGTGTGTTATGAGAATAGTCTGCAGCAGATCATTGGTTCATTGGTTCAGGGGATCGTTCAATCTCTAGGACTTGTGACAAACAAACATAGCAGGCTTGATGATGCCTTAGAGTGACGGCAACAAACAGTGCCATCAATGAGGTGTCTGTCTCTACCCTAATGCAATCTCCACCACGGTGGCACGTCGGTGGCTGGTATCAACCCTCTCCACCAGGCACATCGTAACACTGTAACGTGAGACGCTGAATCGTGAATAGTAAAAATAATAGTAATAATGATGATAATGATAATAATGATAACGATAATGATAATAATAATGACAATAATAATGATAATAATAATATTAATAATATAATAATAATAATAATAATAATAATAATAATAATAATCGTAATAACAAGAATGTACGTATAACATTGCGTCAAATCCATGCTCTAGATCTTCCTACAGTGTAAGTTCTAAGTATCGTAATCGTGTTCTGGAAGATCTCATAACTACTACGAGACCATACGGACCCTCGTAGGGATCTGTAATGGGGGTCGTGCACTTACGAGAACGTTACATGGTCTCCTAGTGGATAGGAGAGCTTCGAGAAACGATACCTAGGACTGTTGACAGAATCCTGGTATACATGTCAATTTCAAGTTCCAGACAATTTGCTGCATTGTGTTACTGTATATATGTGTCTACTGGTGTGTAAGTGCACAATCAACACGACCCTTTCGACATTTTCATTGTCAAAACCTGTTTTCTTTTATGTTTTCTCGGTGAACAGAAAGTATTATCCGTAAATGTGTAGACGAATAAGAGTTGTTTTTTCCAAAAAAAATGTCATGGGATTATGTAAAAGCTATACAGTTTAAAAGTTCAGCTCCCCATAACACACAAAGCATAGAAATGACATGTATTATATCCAAACATATACAAATATATAAATTGATAACTAAGAGTTCTAAAGATATTGTTGAGGAGTTGAGCTACTATAATGGCTTTGTTACATAGCTGTCAAGTTCCAATAAAAAGTTCCAATAAAAATTGTATTCAAAGTTCAGCACGATGTCATCTTGTCATGTAACTCCGACACAAATAATGAAGGTAATGCGTCACACAAGCAACCGAATATACCTTAACGAGTGGTACATGTGTCTAATCCAGCAGGGAGAGGGTTAAAAAATTGTCCAGATAATTTCGGTTCATAACATCGACGAATTTGACAAAAACGTCTATCAACGTCACCAATGGGTCCAAAGAATTGCCATTTCCACACGGATCACTTTTTCCGTTGTTAGATTCCTCACACATTCCTGGACAGAAAGGATCAAATATCGAGATGAAAATAAAAATCTGTAGAAAGTGATTTCGAAGTCACACTTAATTGTATTACTTACAAATTGGTTCTCAATACCTATGCCTTTCGCTCTTACATTACATATGAGACCGCACCAAGTCTAAAAGTTAATCTGGTATCTGACTACATCTTCGCTGTTCGACAACACATTGTGGACGGTCGTTACATCGTAGGATAGCAATACATGGTTCACATTGTTTCCTACTTCAGAATAGTCTACTCATTTCTTTTTAATTATTTTTATTTTTTTAAATTATTAATTATTATTATTATCATTTTTATTTTTATTATATTATTATTATTATTATTATTATTATTATTATTATTATTATTATTATTATTATTATTTATTATTATTATTATTATT
>JAUTBZ010126729.1:0-14923 GCA_032361785.1 Lepetodrilus galriftensis | reverse complement strand
GACTAATAGTAGAACTTATTGTAGGGCAATGAAAGACCATGACTAATAGTAGAACTTATTGTAGGGCAATGAAAGACCATGACTAATAGTAGAACTTATTGTAGGGCAATGAAAGACCATGACTAATAGTAGAACTTATTGTAGGGCAATGAAAGACAGAGGCAAAAGTAATACACATTGTAGTGCAATGGAAGAGTATTTTGTCAGCGCCGCTACTGAGTGAGCACAAAGTACATGCTGTATTTCTCTCTCCTCAGACTTCCTGTAGCTGATTATGATTCAGGACCGACCATCTCTCTGCTGGAGCTCCTGACCTGGAGACATCTACAAGTACAAGGATGATGTTACAGTCGTAGCAGACTCTGCGTGTGCCGGGGCGGTGTGAGTCAGAGCCGCAGCTAGAGTTCCCCAACACTGGGTCAGGCTGATCAGAAGGAATTCCCACATTTGAGGACATCGTCATGTGTACTGGGCTGTGGAAGACATTCAGATTGGCATCATATGGACAAACTAACATCTAAGTTGTTTTTCACCTACGACATATCTGGTTATGCCATGTTATTTTTCATATCCTGAAATCGTATTATCCAGTTTTTCCAGTAATTACAGATACTCCATCCTCTCAACTATGAATTAATCTGTCCTCATTTTGAGAATCTTTCAAGATTGTATTTTGCACATCTTCTTGAAACTGAACTGAGAAAGAAAGTGGAAAAGTCAAAAGATCTAGGAGCGACTGTTTAAAAGACTAATTCTACTGAAGACATAACACAGAGTGTGACCACTACTAGTTAGACTAGACATCTGTTTCTGGCTATATTTCTTTCCTGAACTTTGGACATGGAACGTATATCCATATCTCGGTTTTCATTCCGGCGGAAGGGAAGTTTCCGGAAGGACAAGGACAAGGACAAGGACAAAGAGGACCATAAGGAGGATCCCCTCGATCTCATAAAGTACATTAGGTAAGACTGGAGTTGTCTGTCCTTGGTGTATGTCAAATACAGTACGTAAAGCTTTTTCTGGTTGTTGTTGTTGTTGTTCCTTTCATTGATGATGTTAAGTCCACCACGAGCGATGACCATGATGTCTTCTACTTCTGTAACTAAAGCAGGTGTATCTGTTGTTGATTGTCAGTCTCATTACTTATAACAGTTGTGTTCAATGCTGTTTTTCAGTTACATTACATGTACTTACCGTACAACAGTTTTGTTCGTTGTTGTTTTTCAGTTACATTATTTATAGCAGTTTTGTTTGTTGTTTGTTAGGTGCATTTCTTATGACAGTTGTAGAAGAATGCCTTCAGATGAAAGTGTCCCAAGTTAAATATTAAATTCAATGACTATCTTGTATGGCTCACAATAATCTTCTTGAAGTTAAAGCTAACGATAACCATTAGTTGATATAATGCAGTAGGCTATGCTATTCTTGGTATTCATGGTGTATGCATGAGCGTCTATATCTAAACTATCAAAGCCAGTTCAGGGAACTTGCATTTTTACCATTGTTAACAATGTCATGATGACCGAAACTCTAGAGTTACATGCAGAGCTTGCCACTGACTGAACACAAGTGATACACTCAAGTAGAAAAGCAAAACCGCTTGACAATCGACTTCCTACTGAGGAATAGTGTTCTATGTGTGGTGGGTGGTTAGGAAAGCAGTACGTACAACACTGGACGTAACCTGCTGCCAGTAACAATGCTGCAATGATTTCCTGACACTCTGCCACATGTTGTGTTAAGCAATCTTGGTTACGTATTGATAGCGCCCTTTGTCAGCGGATTACATGCCGTTTTATTTGACATTCAAATTGCATCACTGTATTAATTTTCAGTGATCAATATGATGTCATGAAGTGGTATCATGGGGCAATGTTGTGATGATTGGTCACGATTCATTGACTTCTGTATCACTTTTGACGTGTGTGGCTTTATAGCGGGTGCAGACTTATCTCTGCACAGACCATAGGACTGCAGACAAATCTCAGTGCAGTCTGTGGGACTGCAGACAAATCTCGGGGCAGTCTGTATGACTGCAGACAAATCTTGGGGTAGTCTGGGACTGCAGACAAATCTCGGGGCAGTCTGTATGACTGCAGACATATCTCTGGGTCGTCTGTATGACTGCAGACAAATCTTGGGGCATTCTGTATGACTGCAGACATATCTCTGGGTCGGCTGTGGGACTGCAGACAAATCTTGGGGCAGTCTGTATGACTGCAGACATATCTCTGGGTCGGCTGTGGGACTGCAGACAAATCTGAGGGCAGTCCACATGGCAGAGGTCAGCAGGATGATCAATGACCCTGTCAAGACAGAATAATTGCTCCGTTTCGATGAGGACAGTTGTAGACACCTGAGGACAGACAAACATTGTCGGAGGCTGTTTGCTGTGAAGAACACTTGTAAACATTACAGAATCATATCTATTGACATATTCTAAGACATTGGGGTAGAGGGCTGATGATATTGTTCTGTGGAGGGCGGAGAGACTTGTTATGGTGTCAGATTTGTTATAGGTGGAAAACCGAGGATTTAAGTTGTTGTGGATGACAAAGCAGACATTATGTGGGAAAGGTAGTAGTGGTTAATTGCACGATTACTAATGACCGTCACAGTCTGACACTGCCTTGAGAACATCATTACATAAGCCAGGGAATCAATACGGTACCTATACATGTGATGATCAAGCAATCACGGCTCTGCAAATGGCCATCCTTTGTCAATGACAGTGGAGCATTTCCATGTAAAATGCATGTCTTGTTCGATATATTAAATATTTATCTTAATTGAATTCAGTATGTAAATATTTGTGCATATTCTAGAACTGAATTCCCTAAATTTAAGGGTTCTCAGCTCATAGAAATTGGCTTGTATGTTTTTAACTAGTTAGGAAACTGGGCAATTTATTTCTATTGTAGATGTAAATGACGTCAATATACACCTGACAAATAACAACAAATTGGTTCCTATGATTACCACTTATATTTCAACAGCATCTGAACTCTTCTTCACCTCGGCTTTTTACCATGATGTTCAAAAGTGATGTTCACAAGTAGAGAAGTTGCATCTAGGTGTTGTTGTATCAAGGTTTAGGTCTTGTTCATATATCAAGGTCTAGGTGTTCATATATATCAAGGTCTAGGTGTTGTTCATATATCAAGGTTTAGGTCTTGTTCATATATCACGGTCTAGGTGTTGTTCATATATCAACATGGTTCCCACTTGCTCTGGAAAACCTGGAAAACCTGGAAAACTGAAATTATTTTTCCAGTCAGGGAACCATGATCAAGGTCTAGGTGCTGTTCATATATCAAGGTCTATGTGCTGTTCATATATCAAGGTCTAGTTGTTGTTCATATCAAGGTTTAGGCTGGAAGTGCTAGTAATTGAATGGTGGATGCATGTTTCCAGTGTGTTAACCAGGGCCAATCAAAGTGCTAATTGTACGTTGGGTAGACCTGCAGGCGACACTGGGAATTGTCCATCTCGTCCCAGTGGTCATGGCATCGCCGGTGTTTCTCTGGAATGTCCGACAATTTGTACTGACGGCTGAATCCACTGGTAGAAGGAAAGACTGTTAGGCCGATGTAATATGTATAGGATTCCATCAGGATTCAACCAACCATGATTCCACCAACTGGTATTCTGATAAAACACAATATTTGGAGTTTTGTCTAAAAGTTTAGTTTATGATCCTAATGTTTGCCATTTTCTAGCTTAGGAAACTGCGACGAAAAGTGTTTTCTATTTCAAATCATAGCACACATTGTTTTCTATGTTTAATCATTTCTAATTATATCTAGCAAGGCCGCTCTTGTTCTAATTATTGCAAGCAATTGTTTTCTATTTCAAATTATTTCTAAGTGTAACCAAGAAGTAGTTCTTCCAAGTATACATTATTTTAATAAATGTAGCATCTTAAAAGTATATTTTTTGTCTGACTTCTCCCTCTGGTAGTGTTGTTGTTTCTGCATGATGATCACTAATGGTGGTGGTCTGATGGTGGTGGTCACTAATGGTGGTGGTCACTGGTAGTGGTGGTGGTGGTGGTGGTCACTGGTAGTGGTGGTGGTAGTCTGGTTGTTGTCTAGAGGTGGTAGTCTGGTAGTGTACATTGACAGCGAGGCAATGACCCCAGAGCGGTCTGTTAGTCTGTCCATGTCTGTTTGTGTTTCCTTTCTTGGAGAGTGTCGTACATATCCGCCTACGGGTGTTAACATATTGTCTCTAGATAGTCTATTGCCATAACTACAGTGTCAGAACCATATTCAATTAGCTGGGTGTTTTTTTATTTATTGATGTAACACTTTTTGTAATGGTATTTGTGACTCAGAGGAAGAAGTATTTCATTCTGTTGTTTCTTCAAACCATTCCATTGTGTTGTTTTTCATGTTTGTGAAAGAAATATCTAATATTAACACATTACATTGAGGTTGATGGAAAACAACATTAAATTGGTAACCATGACAATAACTAATTTGATCATACATGTATTTGTGAAATGGTCAGATACTTTTATAAGTATTCAGTTGACGTGACTAGTTACAACTGCAAGTATTGCTATTGATTAATCTGGTGACCATGTGGTCAGCTGGCCTCCAGGCATCACAGCACCACGTGGCGGACGGTGGCGCCGGTCATTATTACACCACGTGACGGACAATGGCGCATGGACACTGTCCAGTTATATATGTCTGACCACCTGAGGATAGCGACAACCCGGGACGTACAGATCAACCTTCATCTAGCCAGAATACATTAGTAATTTGATGTGGGAATAATATCTTGCATTGTAGTGTTTTTACGACATATATGATAATGTATTCATGTTGTGATAATCAAATGTCGACACGTGTGGGTGAAAGATTCCTGCTGTGGTGTAAAACAATAACTCACCGATAATCAAATGACGTGTTAGTACAGGGTCTGCCAATATTGTGGAAACAATGCTTTACAGTTGTGATAATAACATGACAAATTAGTGTCATTATAACATATTAATAATATCATAAATAATAACATAACAAGTTTTGTATTGTTATAAGAACATACCAAGTTGTTGTTATAAGACTTTAATAATGAGAAGATTACTATCTCATTGTAGGCTCACACTATCAAGGCTATGAGCACTGGCTTTCATTCAATGCACATCAAGTTATTCATTAACATTTTCATTTTAATGAACAATTATGAACTGCATCTACGGTATAGTGATCTAGCATACATCTGTCTAGCCGCTACACTGACGACTGCATTAGTGGTCTGTCAGGAACTATATTTCCATACTGACATCTGTTCAACTTTACACTAATGAAGTAGTCAGAGGGTTGTAAATGTGATGAAACCGGACGCCCAGCTTGAAACAATACACAGTGGATTATAGTGTTGTTATTCCAAGCCACGAGAACAGGTTTAATATGGATGAGTTTTGGCTTGACACCATCAAGGGAATATCATCTCTGTCTTTGTAATTACAAGGAAGTCCACTTAATTGCATAGTTCCTTTAATTGTATGGATTGCCTGAAAGGCAAATGACATCTCCAAAACCAAAGTAACTGCTGTAAGTGCTGTCAAGGTCTGCATGTTCTGTCAAGGTCTCCTCTGCACAGGAGGTCGACTAGTCTAAGAAAATACTGACCGTGAGATCTATTCCCCAGACCCAGACCTGGACTATTGACTGGACCCGGACACAATTCCCAGCAATCTGATTGGCTCATGTGACCTTAAATATGAACAAATTGTTTTCTTAACCCTAACACTAAACCTAACCACATGAGCCAATTAGATTGCCAGGAATTGGCTCCGGGTCCAGTGAATATACCACAAATCTGGGTCCGGTTCTAGGAACAGACCCCACCTGAGAAAAACCAGCCAAATGGTCATAACCTGCGTGTTCCTTAACCCTCTCTGTACTGAAGGCAACCAGAGCTGCCTTAAGGAGCTGTGCCTGTGTATGATCCAGCAGGGAGAGGGTTAAGGTCCTGTACGTGGCAGAAGTGTTATTGCCAGTGACACAAGTATGTGAGAAATGAAGTTCAGCATGTTTCCCTGTACGGAGGCCACCTAGTATTGACAGAGAAGGATGCAAACCCTTAATTACGATCATTAGCCCCTAAGTGTTAATAGGATTAACAAAATAAAGTTGCAGTCACTCACGTAAAAACAATTTTCACGGTGACCGATGTTAACCTCTTTGGGGAGAAAAAAAAATCATGTTTCCTTATGAAATCTTCTTCAAGCTGAAGGCAGTATAATTATAAAGAGCAGTTCAGGTGTAGTCTTGATCAAAATGTTCAAGATGTATTAATATGGATAATACAAAGACGGCACTGACACTATTTGTACTGCAGTTATGTTTCTGTTTATCGTCGTGTCAAAAGTTCATCCGACTCTTGAGCCTAGCTACTTTAAACAAATTTATTACTGATAAAATATTGACAAATTTGAGCAGCAATTACCGGATTCCTCTGAGAGAGGCATTTATTGACTGTCCATCCTCTGTCTAGACGTTGTTGCTCGGCGAGGCTTCATGAGAGGCTTCCAGATAACGTATCATATTTGACCATGTGCTGTGTAGTGGGAAGTTATTACAAATTTTACTTTGACTGTGGCATAGTAATTAGAATGTTGGCCTAGTCAGTAGAGTGTCAGCATGGAGAAATTGGTAGGTCTGTGGTTCGAACCCAGGCTGTGTCATTTCAAAATATATTAAAAGCTAGTACTTGTTTCCCTGCTTGTTCTCAGAATTAAAGGAGTAAAGCAAGGACTAGTTGGGTCAGAGCCGATTAACCCTCTCCCTGCTGAAGGCAACCGGAAATGCCCTAAAAAGGGCAGTACCCATGCCTAGTCCAGCAGGGAGAGGATGAATAATGTTTGTGTTAGGTTTTCCTTGTTCAAGATGCAACAGGATATTCTAGTCGGCTAGCACTGCCAGCCAGTACAAATCTTGTCCTAAAACAAGCAAGGCACATGCACAAACATATGTAAACCTTGATATCAGTGAAATAATCCTGAAAGTGGTTATAAATTCCAAATTCAACCACCCAATATTTGAATTTGGTCAGTAAGTAGAATATCTGATTATTAACGCTGTTCTTCCTACACTGACAAACCATTTGAATGATTTGGGTTATTGATCCAACTATTGTGAACATATCTCAATTTTACAATCGTGTTTACTCAGTCTATGAAACATGTCAGTGAAACATGCTCGTTTGGATATTGTTCCAGTCTTTGAATGAATCTTCTTTCATTGTGAATGGTGTGAGAGACAAATATAAATGCTATTTTCATTTCTGAATAGTGGCCAAGGCCCTTTGTGCCGCTGACCACCAACAATAGCCCGGTCAATAAACTATCGGTGGAATACACTTTTTGTTGACAGAAATATCGTCAATATGCTTGTTAGCTCTGCCAGATAGTCCTGTAGTAGATATCTAGTATCCTCTGTTGTTGGCATCATTGTCATCGTCATTGTCGTATTCTGTTTGATGATCCATAGATCTTGTCGTCTACTTGACCAACTTATTGAAATATGGCAGGCCCCGGACCCAATTCCCCTTCCCCGGCTATCATAGCCACCTGCAAAGTTGCATGTCCATCAGATAGGAAAATCTTCCAATGAAAACGCAAAGTTTTAATCTGAAACTTCCATTTATTGCATATATTTTTATTTTCTTGATGGAATATACTATTTTTTCAAGCATACTCTTCTGCCATATCAAATAGTACTATGTAATTCATATTGATTCTATGTCAAAGTTGAGCAAGAATTCATCCAAGATTAGACAGAATGTCAATTGGGCTACAGACAAGGGGACCTATTCTCGAAACGTTCTTACGAACTTCTTAGCCTAAGTATCGCTAAGATTATCTTGCAATCGTAAGAACATTTCGAGAATAGGCCCCCAGTTCTATTTTAGTGAATCACCATTTCAAGCATACAATCCCTGTATAGAAGCTGGACAGTTACCTGTGTTTTGTCTTCCATAAGTACCTGTCCCTTGCATTAACTGTTGCCTGATTATTGTCATCAAGCTCCTTGAACACGTCCATTGTTCTCTAATGAGTTTAGCCAGGTGGAATTAGGCTGGTAGCATGCAGACAGGTGAGTGGCGTGGTCCCCGCAGGTTAGGATATCTTCTGGTGACTATAATAGTCCGGATCGTGATTTCTTCCTGTGTATTGAAATAGCCTCAGGAAGGAATATGCTATATATAGAATAATTTCTCCATGTGTAATATTCCCCATTGAAATAGCCAAAGGAAGTAATATGCTATAAAGTAATTTCTTCATGTGCACTAGGGAAATAGCCAAAGGAAGGAATATATGCTACTGAAATATATTTCAGATGAAATATAACTGTCAAAAGTAATTCTCAACAAATACAATAATTATATACTTTTTTAAGTAGTTTATAGAATTTTAAAAAGTGAAAATTAAAGTGCAGTGCCCAAGGTTAAATTTAATCATAGTTTTTAGAGCAATTATTATTGATAATTATTTTATCAAATTTTTATGACAATGATTATTGGTAATTATATTAACAAAACCAACTCGCTTTTACTTTGGAATATTGATTCTTTTAATATAGCTACTGGCACGAGGTTGTTTTGTGTTTTACCCGATGACATTGATGTCAACTAACTGTGTATTACTCCATGTGTCAGTCCTGTGTTGATTAACATACCGTATGTACATAATAGGTGTGTTATCATAGCGATACAATGTACTTCCACGGCCTCAGGGTATCAGTATTATTAGACAACAAACTTGTACTGAAACTATGACAAAATAAGCAGTTTAGTCATTTTTATGGACATATCCTTCAAATATATATAAAAAAGAATTATGATTTAATTTAAATAAATAATAATTTACTTTTTGCTTTAGACAATTAATTATTATACAATACTCTGCGTATTGTATACTAATTAATTGTCTAAAGATTAATGGGATATTTATTCCATTGATTAATGCTTTATGTCGCAGCGGGAATATTTCACCCATATGAGACTTGGCTTTGTGAAATAATTTATTTAAGATTCTACAAAAAAAGTAGGGTCTGATTCTGGGGTCAGTTTGCTCTGCATTGAATAAGATATGCTAATGTAATTGATTTTCCAATTTATTCATAGAAAAACAGCATTACAGCCGATCTTATTTGCATTTATAATTGATTCTTATCAACAAAGCAAATTAATTTCCACTAGGTGTGAAATTCACTTTGTTTGAAGAATCGAGAGTGTCTAGATAAGCTCATGTTGGTTTGTTAATTAGCTAGCACAACAAAGTCAAAGAGAAACTTATTGAAGAACTGCATTACTGGTATATACCATTAGTAATAGTATCTTTCTTTCATTGTTTAGAAATATGTTAGATGTTATATGGATAAAACCTAGATGAAGGACTGATTTGATAAATATTATTCATCTCATTTAGAAATATATCTCAGGTGTTATTCTATTAATATTATAAAAGATTGTATTTGGATGAAAGATCGAATTCATAAATATTCACTTGTATTGTCAATGTATTGCTCAATGGAAGAACACACAAAGCATTTCAATCTTGTTGAATCGAGCCACTGTTTAGCCAAGGAATATTGCTTTTTGCAGTTTTTCCCTGAGTGATTGCTTCATTCATGCAAGTATTGTACAGTAAATGAGTATCCTTGCCTGGGGCCATTGTCCAGCTCATGGATTAATCAATACACTATTGTGAACCCGCTGTAGGGGGAGGATGCTTGTTGAAGTATCTTAGAGGGTGGACAGTCCGTACCTTGTCACCCCCCCAGCCATCCGTCTCGTCGGCGGCTATCTACCTGTGCATGCGGAACTCCAACCCACGCAGGCCCTCCAGCCATTGGTGTATTTGAATAACAAAGACCCAATGACAGTGTGCCAGTTCTGTCGCCAGTGAAGCACGTCAGTCTGACCCCGGCTCTCCCTGACCTGGCAACACGGCACATGCAAGCCTTGACTGAGAGTACATTACCTGAGTGAAGGAAGCCATCTTGTTTCAGAGGCCTCTCTGTGTGACTCTCGACCCTCTCTATCTCTCACCTGGCCGTACCTGGACACTACCTGGACGGAGGCTTCCCTCCATACCCAACACGACACACACACCTGTGCGAGGATTTCCCTCGGAGTTCGGCCGTCCTACGACCGGCGTGACGTATACACACACACACAGTGTGGGAGTGACACGGAAAACACGTTTGTGGGAATTCGTATCTCCGAAAATCTCGGAGGCTCGCGGCATTCGAATCATGAGCAGGGGGAGGACAGCGGAACCATGGAGAAGTACGGAGGACAGTACGGAGACTACCATTACCACAGCAACGAGGAGGACTGGGACATCAATACTCTGGAACTAGTCAACTATCACCTAGAGGAGTACCTCAGAATGGTAGGTCAGACATCGTTGACTCACCTGTACATGCCGGGGTCGGCCTAACTTACCTGTCGAGTCGGGATGCTCGTGTAGCAACAGGTACATGTAGTGATGACCTAGTATGAGAGGGGTTTAGTATACAGTACTTCCAATACGCGAAAACACCCGGAAAATGTGTCAGTTTCATTGTATACATCACTGGTTTTCCTATGACTCAGTTCCCCATTGATTAGCAGTCGTGTTGACAAAGAATTCCAGGTATGTTTTGATTACTGTTTATACCTGTAGCTACAGTGAGTCCTACATTAATAATACTATGTAACTATCTGAAGGTAGGGATGCTGATTGTATTGTACGTAATTGTACTGTGAGTCATTTTGAATACTTGGATTGACTTAAGTGGTATTGTTCAACCATACAGTAGAAGAATGTATACCTTCGTATTCATGGCTAGCTAGACTTGCTGAAGATAACAGTAGTGTAAATATCGCGAACAGGATTATTTGGGTAAGATTACAGCTTATGACACAGGCACTATTAATAATATGAAAGCCGAAAACAATGGTTATATAATATATTTATGTGGGTGTTTTTGTGGCCAGGATTATTATACATATTTGAAGCAGGTTCTATGTTGTAAACATGTTGATTACATGTTGACATAATAATGGTATACAAGTCGGTTGCCAACATTAAGGAAATAGGGTTAAAACAAGACAACTTCCTTATTGAAATAGCTATTATCAACATGAAGGAGACATGTGGTTTAATCTATCCAACTTCTTTATTTATTTATTTGTCCTGTATGTTGATCCTTTTGAAAGAAAAATAATAACAACTGAAAAATTAAACATAATCACTGGTCTCTATTTATAGTGTAAACGATTCCCACTGTGACAATACAATAATTCACTCACTCACTCACTCTATATATAAATTTAATTTAAGACAGGTTGCAAACCCACCATAAACAGATCACACAATATCACTTGAATACTGTGGGAGGACATGAGTGAATATGGAGTTTAACGTTGCTGCGGGAATTTTTCACCCATTTGCGACGATGGGGGAAGACATGTGTAACATCTCAAATCACTCACTCAGTTGCTGTATAGTTAAATTCTATTGTAACAGTTTGTGTTACAGTATGATATGCTGTTACATTGTGGCTGTTACATTGTAACAGTGGCCTCTCTTACCCTGCTCCTTTACACATACACATATGCATACTAGTATCAATACCACTATCCAACAATACCATAGTACAGATTATTTCCCACTCAGGATTCACAAAGTTAATCCACACATGCAAATGGCAGCATGTAATGCATTATCTCATTAGCTGGTATCTGAATTAATTATGTATGTCAAAGAACCATTATCACTGAGATCATTTCTCATGGGATGTTGTGTCACATTGGACTTTTCAGAGATAAATTCATCAGCGAGTTTACATCATGTCAGTGGATCATATTTCACTTTGGATGTACATTTAAAGACACATGATTTTGACCAATCTGTGTTGAAAACGTGAGGATAATTTCCTCTTAGAATCGTTGCAAATGGGTGAAAGATTCTCGCAACGATGTTAAACTCCATAATCACTAACTAGAATCAAAGTGTAATTCGTTTCACAGCTTACCTTACAACTTTATTTGTAATTCTAATTTTTCTATATTATAATTCCTGCCGAGACGTAAAACAATAATTTACTCACAATATATATAAAAATATTTTTTAAATTGACCATAATTTATAACATCTATTACATTAGTATGGTTCTGTATTATCTATTGGCAGTGTTATGTGTCGTATGTAGCATTACCATGGTAACCAGTGATCTATAGCATGGCAGTAGTTGGGTATCTGGCTGTGAGTGTTGTCTAGGCTGGTGTTCGACTTGGACCCGCTGACAGGTGCTTGTCACCAGATGCCCTACATCTGTGTGAGGCATCCTGCTCTGTGTGGGAATGTCAGGCAAATGTAGGTGTCGGCTATTTCAGTCTATTATGTAGGGAACCTGGTAGTATCCACAGCCAAGGTATTCACCGTGTAATTTGGCGAGAGGTGGGTTAGTGCAGTGGGTAGTGTGTCGGTCTACAAATTTGATGGTTTGGGTTTGAATCCTATCGTAGGAGATTTTTGTGTCTTCTAAGCAGGGGAGACCAGTTTCTGTTGCTGTGGGGGATTTTTTGTGATCGCAGTTTACAGTTGTTGTCATTGGTTTGTAATTGTAACACAAAACTGTTGTAGAATGAAATAGTATGACTGAAATATTGTAAAAAAACAGTTATGAAAATATTCTCTCATTGACTTCTAATTATAGGGAAGCAATAAACGACCACACAATATAGGAAGTATTAGTATTAAATTATATTGGGCATAAGTTTTAAACAAATTTGTTTTGATATGAACCTGGCCCCAAGATTACGAAACTTTTCCCATACTCTACTAAGTACTCTACTCAAGGCCCTGTTCATAAAACGTCCTGTGACGTCATAGCCCTACTCACAGGAGTACGTTTCTGTGCTCAGATTATGACGTCACATGACGTTTTATGAACACATTCTGAGTTGAGTATGAAATCGTACTCAGAAAGTTTCGTAATCTCGGCCCCTGGGTATAATTTCTCGAAGCTCTCATATCTACTACGAGACCATAGGCACTCTCTTAGCAATCTCTAATATTATAAATGACTTTTTATCAGACATTTATGAGATTGCTTATGGTCTCATGATAGATATGAGAGCTTTGAGAAATGATACCCTGCTGATGTTGCTCAAGTAATGCTGTTATTGCATAATACATCAAACATAAAGTTGTAATAATAATCTTCCATGTGGTAGAATTTGATGTGTCATATTTCTGAAATGGTTGTAATTTCCTCACCATGAAGTCAACTGTGATAGTGATAGAATCCCTTGTATTGTTATTAAGAATACCCATCTAAGTAACCTTGCGAGTTTCTATATGATTTGGACAATTTCTGTACCAACTTTATTACCTCTATTCAGATAGTTTTCCTTTAAATATCCATGAAACATTTCACGCACAAAGGCAATCTTGTATTGAATGAAGTCATGCATATATTTATGTTGGTCATGTCATTACGGTCGTCTTGGCAATCAGTTTGCTCACATATTCTCGGCTTTATAATATTTAAGGCGATTTAAATTCCGACCCGAATAACATGTTATTATTGTAAACACTTCTAGTAAATGACAAACATCCGAGGAATTCATAATTATTATATTTATTCAGGTGACTTGCCAGGCTGTGGTAAAACAGCTTTCACATCATATTACCATGTGTTCAATGTGTAGGAAGAGTGATACAATGTGATTGTGTTGTACTGTCATGGTTAGCCTTTACAGTTAATTTAGGCAGAATGTTAAAGTAAAAAGTTAACATTTGGGTTAGATTTGACTTGTACTTAATCAAATTTTGATATTTTTTATGCAAAATCATCTGGGTCTAGTTTGTCAACTGTTTATCATAACTGTGGACTTACATTTGTGTTGGTGAGCTAATAGTGCATGTACTTTCATCTAGTTTAGGATAATAGTGACTTTTTCCTATTTAATTTAGATTTCCTTTTGCGTCTGAATTATCATCACTCTGGGTCTTATTGTAGCAAGGGAATTCAACTGAAGTAACAAACACACTGGTTGTTCCAATGATTGTTTCCATGTATTTCATATTCTAACCACATGTTGAAACTATGCTTACTGTTAATTTTACATTTTTTGAAATATATAATTTAAAAAAATTGTACATGTAACTTGAAACATTGCCATGTTGAAACTGACTACGGTGAGAAACGGCACTAAACTATGCACTGCTTTTCCCCGTTTACTGTTAACCGGTGTTTCTATGAGGTAACCAGATCGGTGGACATGAATGCTGTCCCCACCGGTCTATTGTGCGTCTATCAAAGCGTCTGTTATTTGTGAAATTCAAACGGGGTACATTAACCAAACTGGATGAACTGGTGTCTTATCGCCGGCGAGAAGGAAATATTGTGTGTCACTGACACAGAAGTGTACACTTGAAATACCTGCTGTGACCTCACCGCTGCCGGTAATAATATCACATATTTTACCCCTTTATTGTCGTGACAGGCGGTGATAATGCAGTATTTCCATATATAGCAGTTTTTGAGATTTTTTCTGAAAAATATTTTTATTATTGTTAGGAATTTGAAATCTAGGGCGGTATTTTGTATGGGAACTGCTGAATAAGTATCCACAATAATCAGATAAGTTGTGAAGAACTCGAACAAATTTTAAGACATGTTTTTATCCGTTGTTTCCGCATCAATGTACATACTCCTTTCATACTTTTGTGCACGTATGTCCATTTTTTTAGGAGGGTAATAGACCATAGCATTAAAATAGCCCTGAAAATTACGATAACATATTTTTAGGGTCATGTTCCTATACCGGTGGTGTAAAGCTTTGAGCGCCCGCCCGGAGTGCGGAAGATCGATGGGTCAAACCATGATCGCGTCATACCAAAAGA
>JAUTBZ010126718.1:0-14923 GCA_032361785.1 Lepetodrilus galriftensis | reverse complement strand
CTTCATACCGAGAGAGAGAGAGAGAGAGAGAGAGAGAGAGAGAGAGAGAGAGGGGGGGGGAGAGAGAGAGAGAGAGATAGATAGATAGATATAGATATATAGAGAGAAAGAGATAGAGAGAGAGAGAACAAATAGCAGTTTAGGAAAAGCAACAACATAAGCCATTCCAATAAGCAGTCATGCGGCAGAAATAATTGAGCGTAATTTTGGTTGTCCGACTCATTCCAGGAGCGCAACGGTTGAACACGGAAGCTGGGATGGAAGAGCTGGCTCGGATTGAGTCGCTGACGCCGGAACACGTGACCATCCAGGAGGGCGACTCCGTGTCCTTTTATTGCCAGACTAGCGGGAAGTCGCCGTCAGTTGTGGTATGTCACATCCGGTTGTACATAGGCCTAAGTATGCACACTCGTCAGGGTATCATTTCTTGTAGCTCATATCTACTACGAGATCATAAGGACTTTCGTAGCCATCTCTAATACATGGGGATTGTGCACTAGGAGAGCTTCACGAAACGATACCTAGGTGTGCAACCTCATTGGAAACGTATCCTCGAAACGCCGTCAAATTGTACGGATGTCATCTTGTTGAATAGGTATACAGACAGGTGTTTCGATGATGGGATCATCCATACACCATACACCACACATTCTCGAAACCCCGTCCATAATGACTACACTCAACGGACGGAGTTTCGAGGATGCACTAAAGAGAATAAAGAGCGTATAGTTTTCTGCTTGAGAGTGCACTACATGCTGTATCTATCAGTATCGTTGCAGTGGCTGGTGAAGCCTGATGCCACGGTTCCGGTGTGTGACGTCCGCCACACGCTGGAGATAGACTACATCACGTACCGCCTGATAGGACCCGGAGAGATGTGGTCCAGAGACGAGGACGACCACCTGAACATCCTCAGAATAAACAACCTCAGCCAGGAACACGCCGGGATCTATCTGTGTTACGAGATACAATCCAGCACCAAGCGAGAGACGTCACTTACAGTATTACCAAGTGAGGAACAGTCAATGAGCATTGTTTTCATAATAATTATTATATATAGTCAAAGTTTCAAAGTTGTATTTACTATTTTTGTAAACCCTCTGAATCGAAAGCGACTCTAAATTCCAATTCCAAAAGAAAGAACAAAATATATATGAAAATGTAGACTCAATGTTCCCCCTTTACACATATTGTTATAGTTTCCGCGTTTTGATATATAGTCAAAGTTCCCGCGTTTTATTTATTATCTTAGTAGACCCTCTGAATCGAAAGCGGCTCTAAATTTCAATTCCAAAAGAAAGAAAATATAAATGTAGACGCCATTTTCACCCTTTACACATTGTTAACATACATTTTTATAAGAATCAATATCCAGGCTTATCAAGATTGTCCGGGGTTGTTTCAGGACAGGAAGGACCAGTAATCATCCCGCCATTCCTAGGGAACAGAACATCCTTGGTAGGCGAGAAGGTTGTCTTGGAGTGTCGTGCGAAGAGCGACGCCAAACCGGTTATAGAGGCAAGCACTAGTACTACCCTAAATGAACCCTAGTCCCTTCAATTTAGGTGTAAAAATGATGTAGGGGTGGTGCTACAAATGAGATGATAACACAACTTTGGCAAAGAGCTGCACAATGCTATCACATATTTTTCAACACTGGGGACCCTAGGCTTGCCAAAAATCATGGTTAACCTTCCTTCAACTCATTGGGCCTATTGTCGACATGTTGAGGGTCTGGCTCATGGCCTATAGTAGATGGTTTTATGAAACACGGAGACCTTTCAATTAAAATCTTGAAATACTATTTGCTGTACATGTTAATATTGCCGTTGACATACTCAATTTCAATTGCATATATGAAACTTGAATTGGTCCACACTACAATATCAGACGTTTCAGACTATATAAAGACAAAGAGATGATTACATCCTACGGTATTCAAATTTTACATTTGCTCTATCTTCATATACGTGTTTATGCCCCAAATACACACACCCTTCTTATTAAAAACAAAACAATTCCATCTGCAGTGGTACAAGGTGGTCGACGACGGTTACGACCTTTCAGAGACGACGTCGTTCATGGACAACACCGTGATCTTGCTGAACGTTGACCACGACGTGTGGGAGACGGGAGGATCCTATCTGGGCACACACGAGTTTCAGGACGGCGTACTACTGTCAGACCAGGGGATGTACGTTTGTGTGTGGTCAAACAGTAATGGAAAGGACGCCGACCAAGGCTATCTGCGAGTACACCAATGTAAGTATAGTTGTGCATTGATTACTTTCTGACAATGTACTTATAAAAGTACTCTCTCTCTCTCTCTCTCTCTCTCTCTCTCTCTCTCACCATCTTTCAAATCTTGCTGGCGATAATATATAACAATAGTTCTGATTGAATTACGGGAATATTAGTCACTCGGATATATAATTCGTCATTATGGTTTCAGGAAAACCGTACATGCATACAGTCGTTCATTATTTCAATGAACCGGGGAACCTACTGAAGAACTATTCACAAACCTACTAGGCTACTTTCAATTCTGGATGTTTAGGACTTCTCGAAGGATTACTGACTGTTATCAAAGGACACAAGGAATACTGTATTAGAAAGGGGTTCCCTATTCGGATGAGTCGACCAGAAGAACACGACAACGCTCTGCAATTCTCTCATCGCTCTATAGTTTCTTCGTTTCTTCGAGAAACTATACCCAGATCTTCTAGGATGTTCTAGGTGTTTCACCAGCAGGGCTTGGTTAGGAAATCCTTCAAATACGGGCCTCAGCAACAGCTCTACGTAAGGAAACAATGGCATACATGCGTTTCAGAATATGTGATGGTCTGCTGTACTTTAATAGATATGGAATCGGATCATTCACACCAAGAACAATGTAAATATTGACGATCCAGTCCAACGTGATCACGGTATACACTTTATTAGTTTCATATATGTTTTATCAATTGACATGTCATTTTGGTTATCTTGTATTGTTTTATAATTAGATTCTTCAACTGATATCACGACTTGTCAGTTTAGTTATCTTGTATGTTTTTCTCTATAGCAACTCCTATAATATAATTACGAAACAATAACTGTGGTATTCATGTTGTTTATTTATTGTCATGTATGTGCGCATCTGTTGTTTTTAAATATTATATATTTGATTTCCTGGTTTACATATTGGTTGACATGATTTTCTTTTTCATTTTTATAAAAATTGCATTTCGACAACAGTGTACTAGTATCCATCTTTATAACAATTACTACTAAAGTACTTTGAAACATTCTTGAGCATTCCCATTGTTAACAATGATATTAATCAGTTATATTTATTTTTTGCCTAACGACCATTCATAATCCCCCACCCAATCCATGACCAAAACTAATCACACACAAATCTGTAAACCAGAGAATCAAATAATAAAACATGTATTGTGGTCGTGTTTATGCTGGTCATATATGTTCATTTATGTGTGAATGTGTTTTGTTTGTCAACTTTTGTGTGTTGAATGTATTTATGTTCACAACAGTTTGAGTCCACAGATGGAATAAATATGTAACACTGACAAGCATAATAAAGAATTCATATATAGTACATATACCACAGTTGTTTACTTCAAATGAATTGCCTTTTCTTGCTAAATATCCGAAACAGTTTGCAATCGTCATGTAGCGATTCTAAGATTTATTACAAGGAAAACCTGCAAAATCCGCAGCCTGAATGTTGCAGTGAACCTGTAAGCACTTTCTGGTACTGACGGACCAAGGATGATATCTGCATTGCCACACTACATCTTATCCTGGCCCCAAGATTACAAAACTTTTCTGAGTATGATTTCATACTCAACTCAGAATCTTGTCCATAAAACGTCATGTTTTTTAGCATAGCACGTGAGTTGAGCACAAAAAAACGTATTCAGAAAAGTTTCGTAATCTCTGTGCCTGATCGCATTAGAAAGGACAACTTCCGAGAACATTGATTCTAGGCTCCCAGGACAGGATTTGAATCCAGGGCCTTTATCTCCGAACCTGAAGCCGAAGCCGAAGCCGAAGCCGAAGCCAAAGCCGAAGCCAAAGTGTACTACTTCGCTATATCACCCGTCCACAACCAGCAGTAATAACAAATAGGAACGATAACTCTTTAAGAATTAACACTTTATTCATATCCATTGCAAGGTTTATTTTCAACACCAGAGATTCACAAAATATTAACCCCTTCTGGGTTGGGTTAATCACAGTTACTACTTATTAGAACATATCTGCATAAGGAAGAGTTAATTCAGATGCTCTAACACTAGCAATAAATGCCAAGAACACAAGAAATATCTTGAACAAGACAAGCTAGACCAGAAAGGGAATCAAAATCTATCTGTCTTGGATATGTAAACGTAGCCTATGGTTGTCTATATCACAGTCTCTACTACAACGTGGATTTCTGTTTAAATAAACTGGGCATAGATATAAACAGGAAACTTTGGGTTTTATATACACACACAAGAGACACACACACACACACACATACACACATTGTAACAGTAACAAGCATTAATCAACATCAACACCCTAATGATAGTACGGTAATCAGTAATACTGCAGAATAAATATTTCATCTACGATCCACTCATCCACACAATACAGTCGCGCAATAAATATACAATATTTCAAATTGAAAATGAGGTATACTAATTGAGCTAGATTGGAAACTTAAATTAATGGTATCAACACAAATAATGTGGCACTAATTATATTCATAAATGTAAACATTTGGAATGATTCAAAGATGTGGAATACTTCAAAGATGGTGAATGATTCAAAGATGGGGAATGTTTCAAAGATGGAAGATGTTTCATACAAAGGTGGCACTCAAATGATATTTTAAAATTAATAACAAAATAAAATGCCCATGGTGCTAATGTATAATACCGTAGATATTTCTATTTTGGAGTGCTATGCATCCCTCATCATGACAAAATAACTATATGAACATATCGACTAGTTCAGATCTGATCTTCAGTTTTAATACAATCAACTGAAATTATCATTGATAACTGAGATTATTGTGTTCCAGAATCACGATGAATGCCCAACATTTCAAAATTAATCCCTTGCCAAAAAAAGCTCAAAACGACCAATATGATCGTATGATGGTCATCCCTCATGACATGAGTGGCATAGCTAGGCTACCGTTAGGCCAAAAGGCCTATACCTGCAGATAATTTGTATTTATTTGAACAATGACTAGACCTAGACAAGAGTCCAGGGCCCATATTCTAAACCGCTTAGCTAAACTGGTCCCCTGTCCCATGTACGGTCCATGCGATTCGTGAGACAGTGGCTAGTTTGCGTGTTTGAACGACCCCCATGTTTCTGCTAATGGTAATTTTTGAAGAGATATTTTTTCACTAAGAAGTTGTTAGCTAAGAGGTTTCGAGAATATAGGCCCAGAAATATAAATAATTTGTCAGATTATGACAGATATGATCATCAATAACACAAACATCCGCAAAGAAAGGAATGTCCTGGAAATGTTGTAAGCATCCATGTATGTCCTGTACGTGCTTGATAATACGTAATCTTCACATCGACTTCACAACGACATGGCTAATTCGTTTCTACTTAAATGTCATCGAAAATTATTTTCAAAGTAAATATTGCACAGTTGATAAGCAACGGTAAATAAATAATGACTCGCATAGACACATCTTACATTGTGAATGTCATCGGAACTGCCATATCTTCTGGTCTCTGTTTCTTAGTAGAGGCTGGTCGCAACCCGAGGATGCTGTACATTCTTCATAGTTATCTCCCTTGTCATCGTGGGATCTCGCACAGACACATCTTCACACCTGTACGTCGTGTACATCGTCGGCACCGTCGTGTCTGCTGCTATCTCTTTTTCCTAGCAGAGGCTGGTCGCAACCCGAGGAAGCTGCAAATTCTTCAGAGTTATCTCCCTTGTCATCGACGGGTCTGTCGTCTTCAGGCATGGGGTTGAGAAATTGCTGAGAGTCGAGCTCGGTATGCAGCGATTCGGAGCAACGCTCGGAGCAATGTTCTATGTGGTCGACATTGCTTCTGTTCTGTCTAGACCGTTCCTTATGGCTGTGTGACTGTTCCTTATGGCTGTGTGACTGTTCCTTATGACCGTGTGACTGTTCCATCATCTTGGTGGTTGCATCTTCCATGAAGGTCTTCAGCAATCTCGCCGTTTCTGCATCTTCCTCGTCCAGTTCTTCCGCTTCCTCTTCCTCGACACTTTCTTCAGGATTCTCGTCTGTCGTATCGCCTCCGTTCGAAGCATTGCATTGGATGTTGAAGTCTACTGTGTCTTCGGTTGAAGGGACACCTTGGATATTAAGGTCTGTTGTGTCTTCGCTTGAAGAGATAACATGAATGTTAAAGTCTGTTGTGTCTTCAGTTGAAGAACTGCATTGGATGTTAAAGTCTGTTGTGTCTTCGGTTGAAGAGACACCATGGATATTGAAGTCTGTTGTGTTTTCGGTTGAAGAGACACCTTGGATATTAAAGTCGGTTGTGTCTTCGGTTGATGAAATGCATTGGATGTCAAATTCAGTCATGTGTTCGCTTGAAGAGATACCTTGGATATTGAAGCCTGCATCATCTAGATCACCTAAAATGGAAAGACCACAAATATATGTATCCTGACTACATTTCTTAATTACATATTTAACTTTTACATTCTACATGAAACATTATAAATGTTGTAAAACCCATTTCCCTACTTTACCGAGTCACTTTTTTATTTATTTATTTAAAAAAAATATTTTAAAAACTTTTTTTTACTTTTTTACTTTACCGAGTCACTTGACTCCAGTGACACAAGTTGTCATCTCAATTTGCGACAAGAATGAATCCGTATTAAGCAGGCTTTTCTCAGTGAAGCTAAAAGGCTAAAGCTGGCACCCATCCATGCACTAGCCAGGCCCGATCATGCCAAACCCCCAACCCAATCTGACCAACCACCATTCAACTCCTGGGCAGAAGATATCACTAAACCGCAAATCATCCCCAAAATAAAATTAATTATTTACCATACGACTGTGCTACAGCTTTCGTGCATTCTTCTTTAGTGGGCAGCAAGTCTAGATCCTCCATTCCGACAGTTATCCCCCTTTGTGGTTTTTCGGCCGAGTGCACAGGGCTAGTCAGTGGTGTGGAACTCACTGATGAGATGTTGTCCGACTCGGAGCAGTCTACGCTGTCTCGCTTTGATCCCGAATTCTCGCTGGACTGAGACGTAAGTCGCGGGACCAACATTTTCATTTCTTCGCATTCCGATTTCAGCTTGGCGAGACTTTGGATATTACCTGGTATTGAAAGTACACGTATTGCTTTAATTACGTAATATTAGTAGCATTGGAAACATGGTTGACTAATGAAAGACTGGGCATAGTGTTTCACAAAGCTTGCTTATCCTCTATGACAATGGCACTATTGTAAGTGCCCGATCGCCATGAACACGATATCGCTACCAGGGCACTATATAGTCTCGTCGTATATATGAGAGCTTTGTGAAACTATGCAGGGCTTGACAGTAAGGATTGTCCGCCTGCCTGGGACAGGTATTATCCACAAGTGGACAAGTAAAATAGCCCAGATTAACAAGCCCTTTTCACAGTAGTTACATGTCCAACAGGACACAGGGACAGGTGCCTCAAAAAGTTAATGTAGAGCCCTGTAGGGGTCTAACAGATTGGGTTCTGACAATTTGGGGGGACACCATGGCCACTCACATACAGGGTTCCACTTAGGTTTCAATTTTGTAGAGTCCCGGGGACGCATGTCGATATACTTATCAACAATTTTTATTAATAAAGTGCGTCCAAACTTGCAATGTTTCGGAGAAACCCTGCACACAACTAACGCACACGTGTATGACTGTATACCGTACCTCTCCTGGTACACTCCAGCAGTGTGTGGTGAGGTATCAAGGTGGCCGTCCTGTTCTCCCCTCCCAGCAGCTCCTCCCACACCTTGGTCACCTCCTTCAGACAGGGCGTCACCTCCTGGTAGTCCAGCTTCTTACGCTTCAACTCCATCTCATCCTGCCGGGCTGAACACAACAACGTGGCTGTTAATAACACGCACAGAAAAACATGTAGGCTTTACTTTAACCCTCTCAATGCTGGAGGTGACTGGAGATGCCATAAAGAGCAGTGCATAATCCAGCAGGGAGAGGATTAAACAGGAAAATTGTAATTTTACTTAATTTTCGTTATAACTTCATAAGGTTGATTTAAGCTGTATTCTCACATGCAAGGGTGCCCAAAAGAAATCTAGGAATACCTATTACATATTTTCCCTTTTGTTTTTAGATTTTTAACCTCACGTTAAAAAATAAATAGTACTAAAGTGTACAGTTTTACAGAGTCAAATATATATTAAGAAATTCACCTGAAACAAAACTTGACAAGATTATTTCAATTTCTCAACATTATTTAATAAATCTTCTCCATATATATTTGCAATCAAACTACACAAATTATGAATATTTTATTTACATTATGATTGACACATTATCAAAAATATCAGACAAAATCTACCACTAATTGTTTTACCATTACAAATCCTTCATACGAAATTGGGATGTATTCCATACTACAAAATTATTCAACAGTCCTGTCACAGTGACACAGCTATACTATCTGTTAGAAACTCCAAACTGATAGCCATTAGAAGCCTGGACCCAATACCTCTATAAGTTTGGACCCAATACCTACATACGTTCGGACCCAATGCATGCATGTACTCTTAGAGGCCAGGGTGAGTGGAGATTAAATTGCACCTGTCTAGCGTCTACCCAAACACAAAGTTGACAAGCAGGAAGTTAAAATAAATAAATAATTTCCCCCTCATACATATCTCCCCACAGTGGGGGTATTATAGAATATTCAATAAAAAATATGTAAATGTACAAGACCTGAATATCATCAAAAGCATTATAAGAAATCTGACACCAATTTTATACGAGATACTTATATTCATGGGGGATATGTATACAGTAAAGGTTGTAACCAGAATGGATGCCATGTATCAACAGTATAAAATGAAAAAAAATCACAGTGGCATCAATCCTCTTCATAGGGTTCTTAACCAACACAGGCAACAATAAACAATATATTATTCTAACATAGTGGAAACAAATGCAAGTTTATTCAAATTCAACTATTCAAAACAAACTAAACTATCAAAACAAATTAAAACGTCTATGCATTCCGAATTAAATACATCGTGTTGTTTAAACTAATAATATTGATAAATGGAAATAATATCTAGGTTCTAGGGATTCGAGGGGGTGTTTTACATTTCTGTACACAATCAACACGCTTGGTGGTACATAGCTCACTTGACACAATTTCTATAACAATGAACCACTGTGATTTAGTATTGTAGTATTAATATTATGTATATATATGCCACTATATAATATTAGTCCTGCGTTTCACAAAAGGGTCGTACCAGTAGGCCTGGCATAAAATCAAAGTCTACGTAATTTCCTGCTATAGTAAAAACATGACGCACACCTTGATTTGCGATCAGACTAAAGTACGACTCTTTCGTGAAACTCAGGCTAAGTGTCTAAAGTTGTGTGATTGTTTTCTGTTACGGAAAGGAAGACTTCTGGTTATAAAAGCAGAAGATTAAGTTAGTCTGAATACAAAGCCTGAAATTACGTGCAAATTTGTGTTGAAAATTACATTCTGAATCTTGTAGGATTAAACAGCAGTATATCAAAGCTTGTCTTCTTGCCTTCATTGATTTAACAGGCCTCAAAGTTACAATTTTGTCCAAGGAGTTCTTTGGCTCCTGTATATCCAGAAACACTTAAAATAATTGAAATATTGGTTACCAAATGCAAGTTTAGGTCGCCATGGCTACCAAATTAGTCTAATTGAGCCCTGTGATTGATTTGTTTTTACCTCACAAACAGGACTATTTCACCCAAATAAACTCTTGAAAATGTCAGCTTGAATGCATACTCCAAAGGGAGTTGAGACAGAAATAGCGCACTGAAATCATTGTCATTGATCAAGGGGGCGCCTATTCTCAAAACGTTCTTACGATCGTACAACTAATCTTAAAAATGTGTATAGTACGGCTAAGAAAATGTTACTCATGTTCTTAGGCTAAGAAAGCCTAATAAGAATGTTTCGAGAATAGATCGTCAGGATAATAATATGTAGCGCTATGTTCTTACTTTCGAGAACACGTAATAAATATACACATTAGGTCTATGCCTGCGTGATATCGGTACCGTGATTTAGTAGAATTGCTAATAGTGTAGTGGACAAATAGGCTTGACATAGAGGTTCTGACATTGAGGTAATCTATTACATAGTGAGACATAAATTTACTAACTCGAAATATAGGTGCATCTATATGAAAATAAGTTCAAGGGGAGGAAACTCCATTGTTTACATAAAAGTGAATCAGATATATTACAACATCAATTTTGCGGAATTCAATTTTCAGTAAATAATCTAAGGGTAAACAGTCTAAATGGGGAAAAAAAAGACATCCTAAATGAACAATTAAAAAAAAAAAACTCCAAATGTGTTTGTCTATCTCAAAAATAGGAAACAAGTTACGAATACAGTTCCTATATAATCTGATAAAATTAAACCTTACGACTGCCTGCATTTTATTTGGCGATGTCATTCCGCATTGAAATCTGATGGCAATAACTAGTAGTAGATGTTCATGGATGTGCAATAGGTCGAAATTAAAATGATCATGGCCATAGGACAGGCCAAAGTTCAAACAGCCAGATACATAACACAGGTCAAAGTTCAAATGGTAATTGAAATATGGCATGGTAAAAATTTCAAAGATCCTGGGATGTAAGCAAATGTCAAACCATTAGGAATACACACCAAGTCAAAGTTCAAACACGGACATGTAGGTCAGGTTAAAGTTCAAACAGGGATATATAGGTCAGGTCAAAGTTCAAATGAACAGGGATATAGGTCAAAAGTTGAAATTAACGAGTTATTGTTTTCCGTCATAGTGGGAGTCTTTCATCCATACACAATGATCAAAAGATCAAAATTCAAATTGACAAAGTCATTAGATCTCAAAACTAAGCAATTATCACCAAACCTCTGCAGAAAAGTAATAAGATTTAATGTTATGCAGACCGAGTTCCTATGTTAGTGAACGAAAACCAAGCTAATGATCAGGCGGAACCAGTTTAATGGACGGGAAGAGAACGAAAAGTGGACCACATATCCAAAACCGTCCAAACAAAGTCCTTACCTTTGAACACCACTACTGAGCGCGAGCCATAGAGAATGAAATAGCCTGGTCACAGGCAGAACAAACATGTCATCAACACATAGAAACAGTTTGCCATGCATGTTTAAAATTGTACCTACACATCACATGTAACTAAAATAATTATCAAAAGTCCTTGACCAAAAAAAGATGTAAATAAATAAATCCTCGACTGACGATGTTTGATCGAACGATAACACGAGAGGATGGTGGATAAAATCGAAATTGAATACATTTTAATTCCTTTTCCGTTTTTAGTTTAGAAATAATTCATGTACTTCAAAAGAAATAGCGTAACATGACAATGAGAATAATTTGCTGACATTTATCTAACTATTAATAGTGTAGAATGACACTGGGAATACAATGTCAATGGTAATAACTACTTCATGTATAAATGCAATGGGAATAATTTCTACAAGTAAAATTATAATAGAAAAAAGAATTAATAGAAAAATAATTATCCACACATAGATAACTTCACCCTATTTAAAACCATCCCTAAGAAACCCATCACCAGATATAGCATGCACTATCTCCCTTATCTCAATAATCTCCATTTATCTCACTTCCAATCCATTACCATCCAGTAAAGTCGCCAGACAAACCCACTAACCACAACGACCCTCTATGACAAATATCTAACACACTGACCCACTTTGTTAGAAGTATGTATGTTTATAAATATATGTTAATAAATTCACAGCAAACCGGTTGCATTTCTTCACAAAGAACAAAAGAAAAACCTCAAAAGTTCAATCTATGTACCTGTGTTATTGCCATCCTCTGAAAGCACCACCAATATATCAGTTTTATTGTTCATACAAAAACATCTACGTAATATTCAAGAAGCAAGCAGTAATTGATATAAAAAGTATTGTACCACACGATTCTGAATATATTACATAACCTGAATCAACTGCAGGCCACGAAATTACGAAACATTTTGAGTATAATTTATTGCTCAAGCTCGAATATTAAATGGGGATTTGTGAACAAAACCGTGAGTTGAGCATGAAATTGTAGTCAGAAAAGTTTCGTAATCTTGGGGCAAGATTTCTCAGAAACGTTTATAGTGAAAGCATGTCTACGGAAGATTGCAGAAAAAAGATACTACACATTTTGAGAGCTATTTGCAGAATAGTCGTATTATTGTTGCAACCCTAACAGGGCCTCACCTCGGAGTGTCTGGTTCTCTTTCTCCATTCGAATCAAGAGCAGAGTTTCTAGGATGGCTTTCTTCCACAGACATCGGATCTTTAATGGCGTCAACTTCCGTCTTCCGTCAACCTCGTCGATATTATCTGAACAAGACGTCAATAGTGTTTGAACCGGTGAAAACAACAATTAACCCTCTCCATGCTGAAGGCAACCATAGATGCCCCCCAAAAGCAGTGACTATGCTTTATTCAGCAAGGAGAGGGTTAAAGGCAGATACTAGTAGGCCAACAACAAAGAAGTTTCAGTAGTAGATTAAAAAATTTGCTTCAACCAATGTATAAAAGTTTGTGCATGTTATGCAACTAGAAATGTATGCATTTTAATAGTTTTATTGTACACAAAATTTTCATTCTGTGACATAGCACTCATATTTTACATATAAACAACACAATCTGGATGTATTCCTAAAATGATTAAAACGAAAGGTAACAAAATGGCGGCTCACTTTGTTGTATCACTGGCGGTTGTGGAATCTGGACAGGGGTGACAACTCTGTTGAAGATGGCCTGTCTCCACGAGCTGCGTTTGCGGAGTGGCGTGAACTCGTCCGGTAGCGACGTGGACAGACACGGCGTCACAGGAGCTGCCATGTCCGGACTAGGACTACCGGCCATCATAAACCTGTGCAAAGTTTACCACGCATCGTCACAAAAAGTTCATTAACGTCCAAAATTCCACACAATCTTTTTCTCAATCTTGAGAGCATAGATTGATCTATGAAAATTGAGAAACAAATTAACAAATATTTCAGCACATTATTTTTACATTCTGAAAAACAGATGGATCTATGAGAAATTGAGAAACTTATAAATTTCAGCATTAATAAGTCATTTGATTTTGAATAATTTGTATATGAATAAAGTATGCTTTTACTATAACAGGAAGTGACGTAATTCTTCATTTATGCCAGGACTACAGATACGACCCTTTCGTGGAACAGAGGATAGAATGGCAGCAATAGAAACTAACTTTACAATTTACTATCCTGAATAGTGATACAAATACAAATGTTATGAATTTCTACTAGCCCTTAGGATATCTTTAGCATTGGGAGACATGGCCTGGGCTAGCGGGCTAGTGTTAATTTTCATTTCTGGAATGTAGAAGATAAACTCGCTACTCAGGCACACACTTACATGTTCTTCATGGGGCTGATTGTCGGGTAAGGCTTGGAATGTGAGTTGTGGTTGAGATCGCGCTTCCTCTGCGAGATGTTGCGACGGCTGGCGGAGATGGCGGGGTCAGGAATGGCACCGACGGTGGAACTCCTGGGCCGGCGCTGTGTCTCGGGGGAGCTGGGGGGACTGGGGAACTGGTGGGGGGCGTCCTTGCTGATCGGCGACGGCAGTGGCGAGGCGTCGGGCGTCGAACACGTCGAGGAGTCCTGAAAAGACAGATAAGAGAGTAACTGAAACAAGGAACAAATTAAAGGGATGGAAGTGTACCTAAAAAGCCTATGAGCCCAAATAATATTTGGATTTTTTTTCTTAAATACAAATAATGTCTACTAACCTTAACATTGAGAAATTTCTCTAACCAACTGGGAATTCTTTTACTAAACATTACATTTTTGATACCTTTAACATTGTAACAACTGGTTCAGGCTAACGGGCTAATAGGCTAATCACTGATTATTTAGCCTGTAGTAAAAAGAAGGTTTCTAGAGGCGACTACATAGCAATTCATCATCACGATTGGCATGAATTATAACATAAATATCCCAACAGTACCATCACAAATTTCCGCTCATTAAACTCTATACATCCTAAAACCTGCAATGTAGGTCATGGTCACTACGAGTGGCAACATTCTGGTCCTACTCAATCAAACGCATGTCAGTTATCTGGATTTAATCACAAACATAATCCAGTGAAAACTTGTCTTTCAACTTCAGAGAACTCCTCTTGATTTATCTTTCTCAACAAGTTTGTCCAAAACAGAGAACAACATGGCTGCAAATACCATCTACCGTCTAGTCGAATCTTTAACTCTTTTCATGCTGAAGGCAACCAGAGATGCACTAAAGAACAGTGCCTGTACCTAATCCAGCAGGGAGAAGGTTAAACAGCAAATTCCTTTATCCAGTTACATTTTCTTAATGAATTTTGTTTCAAATTAAAATAATTAATTATCAACTAATTTTAATTAACGACTTTAAAGCGACTCATACACCAAAATCAAAGTTATAGAGCTGATGATCCCGTACCACATAGTGCGAGTTTGTTTACATAACACTGACTGGTGAACAGGAGGATACAAGGTTGACATGTGACTTCATCCACGTTGCGCTATGCGCGAGAAACCCTGTGCAATCCGTGCAGAGACCTGTTATGAGTACGCCGTGTGCGAGAAACTTGTGCAATCCGTGCAGAGAAACCCGTGTTGAGAAGGCCTCACCAATTTC
>JAUTBZ010126696.1:0-14925 GCA_032361785.1 Lepetodrilus galriftensis | reverse complement strand
TTTTTAATAAATATATGCCGACTGTTCCATGGCCTTATTAATTTCATGTGCATGTATACATAGTTGCTACACATTGCTCACTATTCGGTTTTTTTCCATCTCCTCCGTATATTGTAAACAAAAATCAAAAACATCATTATCCCTTCAACGGTTTTCCGTAAAGTACGCCCAAACTAAAAATATACCGGCATGAAATTCCACGTTACTTTGGTTCGCTATTATAGCTAGAACGAGCTATCTGCTTATAGTATATTGCATGTAATTTATTAATAGTTTAATAATTACACATTTCCGACAGTAGTTGTTGAAATGACATCATTAGTTAAAGTCATATTTACTCATCACCAATGGAAATTTTAACTTGAATATTATTATTATATAGAGGATATTCAAGTTGTTTTCTCGAATACCATGATTATCTCGTGGAGTGGGAGAGTAAATATGTGAGTTTCCTCAACCTGTTTATATGATCAGCTCATTATTTACTTTCCAGTCATATCTCAAATGCTGTTTCTTTAATAAATATGACTTTCTTGTTTCTAAATACAGAATGGAAAATTGAGTGAGGCAGTTGAAATACTTCTTGCATTAGAGAAACAGACAAGGACGGTATGTATATTTATCAGTATTTTATATTATTTATGGTAAATCCAAAAGTGAATTGGATTATTTTGCTGTATTACATAAGATATGTTTTACATATTGATTTAGCGACAAAAAAATCCAGCGTAGTGCTAATCAATGTATTCTATTGTTTAGTGTTCTATCAGTCGGTAAGTTATATGTGCAACAAATATTGTACAGTGCCATATGATAAACATTTAAGTACATTTAGATCTGATATGTGAACTTGAATAGTTTCCAACTAGAGCTGGTCTTCTCAGTAGGGATACATGATTTTTTTATGCTGGTCTAATATTTGTTATCACTGTGTTAGTTGTTGTGATGCTTGTCTTATGTGTTATTAAACTATTTTGCAGGCCTCAGATACCCACTCTACCGGGCGCATCCTTGTTGCTGTTGTCAAACTGTGCTATGAAGCCAAGAACTGGGATGCTCTAACAGAAAATATTGTTCTCCTGACCAAAAAACGTGGACAGATTAAACAGGTCTGGTGTCTGTTTTTTTAGCTGCTTTAAAATCAATATGAGACAGATGAATAATGACTTGATTGTTGCAGTTCTGTAATCGTAAAGCAAATATTTCCAGTTTATCTAGAAGAAGATGCAAATGTGCAGATCTCTCTATGATGGTATACAAATTGTATTTTGTGTTTTGCATAATACTTTACTATTAGTGCGATGCTGATGATTACTTTGTGTACATTGCAGGCGGTGACCAAGATGATTCAGGAGGCGTGTACATACGTGGAGCAGACACCCAATCAGGAGGTCAAGCTCAAGTTGATTGACACTCTCCGCACTGTCACTGCTGGAAAGGTTGGAAACATTTGACTGTCATAATCAGTTACACATAGATAGTTAGCTAGCCACAGTAATATACATTCATGGATAGAAATTAACGCTGACCTACTGGCCCAGGCTATTTCTCGCAATGCTAAAGGTATCCTAGTGGCCAGTAGAAATTAATGTTTTATGTTAAACATTTGTTATTTGTATCAATATTCGGGCCAGTATGTTTTAAAGGTAACTTTCTATCACTGTATACATCAGGAATGTGTTTTCACCACTGTATTGACTATGTCCACCATGATGGTGAATGCCACAGAAAATCTTGTCAATGACGTTATCTCTAATGTGTAGAATTTCTTAGTTGGAATCTTGTCAAAGTATGCTATTTTTTTCAGATCTATGTTGAAATTGAGAGAGCTCGCTTGACTCGTACATTAGCCAAGATCAAAGAAGATGATGGAAAAATCGCTGAAGCTGCCAATATTCTACAAGAACTGCAGGTAAATAGCACCGGTTGTCTGTCCTTGCTTGACATGCCACTTCCAATACGGCAATAGTAAATATCTTATACTTATTGTGTTACCTCTTAAGACTACAATTTTGTGTTTTATACATCCTGAATCTTCATTCTGAATATCCTTCGTCGCAAATGGGTGAAAGATTCACTCTGAATGTCCTGCCACAATTTCTGAATGTAACATTGCAATAACTTGCATTTCCTTTCACGTTTCCTATATTCATGATTATTCTATAAGTACAACAAACGCTAGCATGTCCATGTGGTGCGTACTGACCGGGTGTTGTTGTGCAGGTGGAGACGTTCGGGTCTATGGAGAAGAAGGAGAAGGTGGAGTTTATCCTGGAGCAGATGCGGCTTTGTCTGGCCAAGAAGGACTACATCCGCACACAGATCATCAGCAAGAAAATCAACACCAAGTTCTTTGATGACGATGGAACAACCGTGAGCCCCATTCTTCACATATGTTCATTATTTGCAAAATATGTTTTACTTTTGATCTTTCAGTATTTTTCTCGATATGATCATTACTGAGAGTATAATACTGAATGATCAAAAAGATAAAATATTATGATTATTTTACACATATGATCGTTGCTGAAAGTATAATGTGTAAAACAATCATAATATTTTATCTTTTTGATCATTCAGTATTTTTCGCAGTTTTATACTTTCAGTAACAATATTATGGGTAAAATAATCTCAGCATTGTGTCCTATTCCACATTTGTTTTCATTTATAAATATATGAACAATGTTCAATTTTACATGTTCAATTTTACATGTTCAATTTTACACGTTAAATTTTACATGTCTATCAAAGAGTTGCCATTGGGATGTGATTTGGTTGTGACAGAGTAAAGCTGTTTGTTTTCAAGGATCTCAAGCTGAAGTTCTACCAGTTGATGATAGAGTTAGATGAACACGAGGGCTCGTATCTCTCCATCTGTAAGCACTACCGCGCTATCTACGACACCAAGGAGGTGAAGGAGAACAAGGACAAGATGAGAGAGGTATGGACATTCAGAATGCAAGTTAACCCTCTACCTGCTGGATTAGGCACATGTACTGCTCTCTGGGGCATATCCGGTTGCCTCCATCAAGGAGAGGTTAAACTGCTTCATATGGAGACAAACGCTAGATATTATGCATTATCTAATAAGACTTTGATTGAACTTTCTAGCCTTTTTGTTTGGCAGCTTGTTACTATAACAAAGTGATCTCTCTGTAACAGGCTCTCAAGTGTGTGGTTCTCTACTTGATCTTGGCGCCGTACGACAACGAGCAGTCCGATCTCATCCACCGTGTGTACGAGGACAGAAACCTGGAGGAACTCTCTAAATACAAGTGAGTAGAGTCAGGGCTGCCTTCAGGCTGCAATACTTATCTCTACAAACTGCTACTTTTAGCATCCAGCAAATAGCCCTCGGCCCAGCTGTAGTTGACCCATTCTGGGAAGAGATAACTTGTTACACTTTAGTTTATTTCCATGGTTGACTGGTTGTAGAGATATGAAGAATACTGACAGACTTCTACCTCTCCATGATTGTAATGTTTATTTCCATGTTTCTCAGGGAGTTGCTCAATCGCTTCACAACGCATGAGATCATTAACTTCAAGGACCTGTGCGACGCCTTTGAATCCGAGCTGAAGGTGGGCTCTGTGAGTAGTCCCCCCACCCACGTGTTTAACACCAAGCTGGAGGGAGGAGTCAAGAGATGGGCGGACCTCAAGACCAGAGTGGTGGAACATGTAAGTGACCACCAGGGCTGTATTCAAAGATACCAGCGGCTTACCAAACTAGCCACTGTCTCAAGAGTCATATGAACCGTACATGAGACAGGGAACCAGTTTAGCTAAGTGGCTTACTCAGCTGTTGTGTCTTTGAATGCACCCCAGTTGTATGTAACCCCATCCTCCCGGTAGTAACTATAGATTCCTTCATAGAGCCATGACTGATGAAGGTAGCACTAGTAGCAGGGAGAGCAATGTTAAAGGTATCTGTGTGACCCCCTGAAAGTTACAGATTTTACCACCATTAACATTGGGTCTATGAAGAATGACACCCTTATTAATTTCTTTATTTCGAACACTGGTGTGATACTGCTTCGTGGTGAGTCTTAGCAACTGTAATAATTAAATGTATCGTTGTTTCCAGAACATCCGCATCATGGCCCAGTATTACACGCGTGTGCGTATGAAGAGGATGTCCGAACTCCTGGATCAACCAGAGGCTGTAAGTTATTGAACACTTAGAATTTGTCCAGGTAACATTGTTCAGAAGTTGTTACGGTAGTTATTCTATGAACAGTGATCGACAAAGATCCCGCCCGCAACAGGTTATTTTCAGCGAGGACTGGGTACAGATTTAGCACACCCACATGTCATGTATTTTATTTTAATGTTTTTAAGATGTATATAATCGATCACTGGCCAACATATTTGACTGAGGACAGGGAACTTCTCAGTCTTCCTAGTCCTCATTTCTGGCAGTGAAATTTCTGCAGTTTTATACACGGCTATGAGCCAAATCAGTTTCAAGAATAATTTGAATTTTTGTCAAGAAAACTTAGTATTTATCTGCTCAGCATGCCTTACATAGTAGAATACAATGCCAGGCTATTCATTTTACAACAATCATATCCAGCGTCTGAAGGCTTTTTGCAAATCATTTTACATATTTCTTTCTTAATATATTTTATTGGTGTTTTCATAGTGAATTATATAGTTTGTTTAGATGAAGCAAAGGACGTAGAAAGGAATACAAGGAACCATTTTTATTTAAACAACCTGTATTTATAGAGAAATACTGTTATTATATCAGTTGTATTGGAAATTAAATATCTTCTGATCTTAGAATGTTTATTGAATTTGTTCTGCAGGAGACCGAGGAATTTCTGTCCAACTTGGTCGTCAATAAGACAATTTCTGCCAAGATAGACCGACTGGATGGAATTGTCAACTTCACGTCCCAGAAGGACCCCAATGACCTGCTGAATGACTGGTCCCACAATCTGAACGACCTGATGAACCTGGTAAACAAGACGGATCACCTGATCAACAAGGAGGAGATGGTACACAGGATACATTGAGTCGTCCTTGACCTCCATTACAGCTAGGACTGGCAGCAACACTCACACGGGTCTGGTACATCCAACCAGACGGCAACATTTCAGATGTAATAGAGGCGCATTTCAGACAATACTCAATACCAGAGTTGTTACTATGATCTGTCTATAAGAAATGTATTATCATAAAAGCCAACAAAATTGCGAACAAAGCAAATTATTTCCCCTCTTGCGTATAAATTATTTGGTAATATGGATTTAATATTCAGGTGCATGTGTCCGATTCTGAAAACCATATGTTATTTAGTTTCACGTCTTCATCCTCTCCTAGTAGAAGGAAATGTGTGGCTGTTGCTAACCAGACATTTGTATATACATGTACCCAATCATACTGTACTTGTCAGCATTTTGCTATTAAATTATGAATGCTGCTGTTTTCTTGTTCTCTGTTGGATTTCATACAGGTTATCATTCAAAATATCTAGGGATGTGAGCATGATCTTATATTTATTGAAAACTCAAAGAAAAGATAAATCACCATGAACTGTAATGTTAGTAATGTTCACATTCCTTTACAAGATATCATCTTAAGCTTCCCAACCATCTTTAATAATTAGTCACGTTCACTAATACCTAGTGTGTATTTCATCTGCGTGAATTATTGTTTTACGTCACAGCAGGAATCTTCCACCCATAGGTGACCATGATAAACATGATGCAGTGTAGAACCCAGCCACTCATTTCAGTCTGGATGCCGTCTTACTGTGCACAGCTCATCACCAATACTTCTGCGTTCAAGCATTGTCGTCACTGCATGATGTTTTCTCAACTAAATCATTAGCATTGTTACTGTACGATAGTGCTAAGACATAGCAACTGAAGTGCTTCAAGGGTACTTTCATTATCTCTGAAAGCCAGGAAATGTCATCTGGTGAATTAATTAACAAAAGTGACAACAGGATAAGACAAATCAATTTTTATTTGTTTCCTTAAAAAATCATATTCATAAACCAATATTTAGTTTCTTTTATACAAATATATATTTTTGATGTCAAATCAATGTGCAATAAAATGAAAATATGGAATATATCACATTTACCAAATCTTTTTGTAACAATATAAACATTACATTTCTGTTTAACACTTCCATCTCGAACATTCATCTTAAAGGCATAATATCACAGTTGATTGACCTGTATAATGGACAAATGAATTTCGATCTGAGACTAATTATACTTGATTTATCCATCGAACAGTTGTTATTTACTGATATACCCAGTACTCCATGGTTATCAACATATTAATGTTATATGAATAAAGGGAACGTTCCGCTATTTATCTTGTCTTTGATGCATCAACTGATCTATGAAGGAATTTGGTGGAAAGGTTTTTGGAAGTACAAACATGATTTTATGCATGTCAAATGAATGTACTTTGCAGTTATAGCTAAGAACTAGTACAAAACAACCATAAATATCTGTGATATTATGCCTTTAACTAGATCTAGATCTATTGAATATAAATTAAACATTGTTAAGATAAGTAATGATACAGTTTTATAAGCAAAGTATTTGAAAAGGCTATTGTTAAAAAATATTATATATTAATAATATTCCTATATTCAAATAATGTAACTGAAGTATTTAACCATAACTATGTCTAATAACTTAAATTCATGAAGCAAAATGAACAATTATTGAATGTTTTCCTAAACCAAATATTTTCTACAAATATTAAATCAATGTCACTATGGAGGGGCAACTGTCTGCATGGTTATCTTCCTTGCTGTGTTATTTACAAGGATCATCCCTGAAGTTGAGGAATGTTATGAACATATTGCGTGCAGATAACATCTTTCTCTGGGATAATAATATGGAAGTGATATTTGCTTTCAAAGAAGCTGTTCATTGCTTTATCATGGAACAGTCGGTGACACATGTTGGGCGTGCATTGTAGTTAAGTCTGAAATTCAAGCCAAAGCAATCTAATACAAAAGCATGTTTATTATTCATGAAATAATCCATAAAGGTATCTTAGCAATCGTGGAATAGAGTTGGTAGATTTAACATCATCTCCCTTGTGAGGCATTGTGATAACATTTTCAAAAGGCTGCCCAATTTGATATTTTTGAGGTAAGTGATTAGATGCTTCATAAAAATGTCTGTTCCAATCAATGGAATGTGGATATGCACACATGGACATAAGGCACTTGTACCACAATCAACATTCAATGTCAGGTGAAAACAGTCTATCTATCTTTAGTTTCACATAATGTAATATTAGTCACAATCATTAGTAAATAGTTTCATATTAAACTATCTACATTAAATATAAAATAAAGCCATAACTAGGTATATCATATGACAAATGCTATGTATATATCGATAATAAAAATAATATTGTGTTGCAATTTAAAGTTCAAATAGCTCCAGTACCGGTAATGGTGCACACTAATCTGGACTGATTCAATCAGATTGATATACTGTATTTTAATTCAGTCAGAAAGCCAGGGTGTTGTAGTTTTCATTGGGTTCAATGCATGAACTGCTTCCTAACTGGGATAACACAGAAAATGTGATTCAAAACACAATCACGAGCACAATAGATTCAACACAATATACTGAAGCACCAGTATCGGTATCGAAAGCACCCTTCCTTTGATCTTTCTTTGATTACAAACATGCAGTGTACAGATAATCAGTTCATGTAAAGCATACACATTGAACAAAAACCTTTAACAATAACGTGTGCAGTCTGTGTCATCCAATTAGTTCAACACTGATTGTCTCCCTTGTGTTTTGGTCAACAAAGATTATGCATGATGGAGATGTGAACACAATATTATCCAGTATTTTAACAAATCACTACTGTAACTGGACACATTACACGAGGGAATACCCTCTAATTGAACTATCTGCTGGTGGACAGTCAAGAACACAATATTGATGCACGTATTGAAGCCATCATAATATACCATGGCAAACATCTGTGTACAGTAAGGGGGAAAAAAAGCTAATAATCAATAAAAAGAATTACGTAGTGTGGAAAAACTACACATAAAATGACATGGAAAAGACATACATGGATACAGTAATGAACAGTGGGAATGACAACAGGAGTATCCAGAGTTAGAACTTAATTTTAAAACATACTCGTTCAAATAATGATATAAATAACAAACCATGAAATTTCTACTAGCCCGTAAGATACTTTTACCATTAGGAGAACTGAATCATGGTATCCGGGCGAGTGTGAACTTCTAACCGTGGCATCTGTGTGGTCCATCCATACCTGCCTTTCTGTAGCACCCTCTTGGTATACGTATGTATTATCTTACCACAAATTCTCAACTCTACTCATGCTTGTAACAACATGAAAATTAATTAGTATATATACATATATATCCAGTAATAAGTAAAATATTGACCAATAACTGATCACCTAAAATGTAGGCACTTTCTGGAACACCATGTGTAAAGAAAAGGTATTCAGTGTATCAAATGTAGAAAATTTTAAGTTAAAATTGGGGTGAAAAACAAAATATAAAATATGGACAGTATGAACCATGCTGAAGAGTTGCCAGTCCATCATGCAGGCAACATATGAAGAAGTAAATGAACATTTGTGAGATACACATGGATGGACATTTCTGGTATGTAGTTACCGAGTGTTGAGGTACGGTCTTCTACTCCAAGCTGTTCTTGACATTACATTGGAAATTTGTAAACATACCATATCAAAATATACAGATTGTTTTTGAGCATTTTTCTAAAAAAATATCTCACAAGGACGTTGGGTACTGCAAGCTCCAAAGTAGTCAAAATATTTATCTGAATCAAATTGATGATGCAAAACATTCATGTGGGTAATACATAGGGGTATGTATATGGACATACATACAGAAGTCAATGTAGACATATCGGGACTGCCGTAGCAACATCCATATGGACATCTATGTACATAGATAGGGCCATGAACATGGACATCAAATATACACTGGCAAATTAACAGTGCCCTTCCTTTTGATGCAAACATTTAGGTATTTTCTTTTGCAATATTATGAACACATCAATATGGATAGATCCATATTGTTTGATTGAAAGACGAAGACAACAACATGAACATAAACACACATCGATAGAGCATATATAGTATAAATGTAAGGCCAATAGTTGTGTAATACCTGCGTGTAAATAATTAATCTGTGCACAACACAGCAAACCATAGTGCATCATGTCACTGAGCTGGGCACAACACAGCAAACCATAGTGCATCATGTCGCTGAGCTGGGCACAACACAGCAAACCATAGTGCATCATGTCGCTGAGCTGGGCACAACACAGCAAACCATAGTGTATAATGTGATCCTGTCACTACTGAGCTGCTCTCACCGGATGTTCAGGCACTGGAAGATTCAGAGACTCACAATTTAAAAAATACAAATCTAGTTTTCATTTGACAAGTGCTCTGCATGGTCCCTAGACACACACTCCTATCTGTGGTCAGCTGCCTGTACTAGATAACAGCCAACACTTGCAGAGCTAGTCGGACAGTGGCCATGGATTCCCATTCAGGCAGAGCTTGTCACATCATCAATTCCGTGGACGTTTTTTTTCACCAGTGTCCCCGGCTGAAAAAGAGACAAGACAAATCCTGTTAATGAATGTAATCCAAATTCCGTCCACAACCGACTTAATATGATTGTAATTTAGATAATCAGGTATTGCCTTCATTCAGACTATCACTATCACTATCACTATCAGAGTGTTGCAGTCACGAAGACTATCAATATCACTATCACTATCACTATCAGTGTTGCAGTCATGAAGACTGGTAGCGCCCACAAGGAATAATCAGTTAGTAGAATAGTACGAGCTAATAGTCAAGAGGCATTATGAAAATTGTATTTAATGGTTCTGGATCCATACCAGTAATAGTAAGTAATAGTGTTAGCAGAGAACTCTAGAGGTTGAAGCATTAGACACAAGTAGACAGTCAGAGAGACAAGCAGACAGCCGGAGACACAAGCAGACAGCCAGACATGCAGAGACAAGCACAAGCTGATAGCACGGGCAGTAAACAGCAACTTGTATACTGAACAAACGAAAATAAACTTGATTTTATTACAGATTTCCTCTCAAGAACCCACTGTATATTAAAATATCTATTGGTAAAGTATGTCTAGTCAATTCTGGCATGTCTTTTGAACCACATAATACTCGGTTATCCTAAACTGTGAGCACGGCGGATACTTTTGTGAAAAGTATTAAATGGGCATGAAGAAGAATTGACTATTTCATGGGCGCCATATTCACACATGAAAATATGTCTATCATTCAAGGCACACAGAATAGCATTTACAAATCTGCAGAAAACAACTATTTAAAAATCCTTAGACTGTTGAATATTGACCAGAGATGCGGCATGCACAGGTTGGAAGCTGTACTGGAAGAGGTGTGTGTTTGGTTAAGAACCAACAGTAAATCTTCCCTGATCAGGAGCAATGCGAGTGACGTCGCATATGGAGATGGACAATTACGGTTATGTCATCTATTCAATCGCTGTCATGGCCCAATCATCGTTTTGCAGAATTGTTCACTGGTTGGGTCACCCTGCAAATCCTAATAGATCCAGTTTTTATGTCAACTGACCGTCATGTAGCGAGTAGTTACCCTAATAAAGTGATGAGAACCAATGCTGTTTAGTGTGGCACGACTTAAGTTCAAATAAATAACATAACAAAAAACTGCACTTCATTACTTTCTTTAAATCCATGTCAAAGTCTCATTTAGTCCAAATCAAGTTTCTTTTTTGTCTCAGTATTTTAGTTACTTCACATAATATATAGTGACATATAGTGGTAATCTAACTGGGGAATAATGTTGATATAGTATTAAATACATCTTATTGAAATTCTATATTAACATTTGTAACCACTTGCACAATGTTTTTTCATGTTTGATTATTGTGTTACAGGACAGTGAGAAAACCATTTAGGTACATCACAGAGTAGAAATTCCCATCAGGAAGTTATTTTGTCCAAATTAAAATATTCATGTTATTAAAGTCTACCATTTCAAAACTAAATTCACAAGGTTTATTATAAATCTAACTATAGGCATATTAATGTTAGTTCTACATATACAGCCGTCTAATATCAGCTTTGTTGTCAGTTATAGGGTGTGGACTAAACCTAGTAGAAGATTAATGAATACTAATAATGGTGATGATAATGAAGATGATTAAAGTCAATCCAAACTATAAGACATAAATAACAAGTTCACCATAGAAGAAAAGGGGGAAATCTGCATTTAACAAGGATTAATTAATGATCCAATCATGTCTATACTACTATCAAAATATTTTGACATTTGAAACGTTAATACCTGTGCTAGCATAATGGGAAATTACTACATGCAGTTGTAGGCATCTACTATACCGATAATACAGCCATGAATAGGACAGACTATGGCTTGACACTAAAGGATGGGAACACAGAGTCTCACCACCTAGATGGTAACATTAACATACAGTGTAGAGCTATGAAATACTGGTGGCTAGAAGAGAAGTACAGGCTGACTGGCCACCTACAGACACTAACTACTGCCTTCTGACATGGACTGCTATGTATCTACAGTATGACACAATCAGACAACATTGAATGCTATAGTATGACATAAACAGACAACACGGGATGTTAAGTACCCACAGTATGACAAACAGACGATGTGTTATGCTATGTAACTACAGTATGAAATAAACAGACAACACAGGATGCTATGTACCTACAGAATGACACAAGAAGACAATGTGGGATGCAAAGTATCTAGAGAATGACACAAGCAGATAAGGATGGAGTGCATGCAGGCAGACAACAGTTAGTCAAGACTTACTTGCAGTTAGTAACGGGGGTAGTTAGATCGTTGCTGGCGTTGGTCATAGTGGGGATCATATTCTCGGTCATATTTTGAGGGATAGGAGTGGTGATCGTTATAAGCTGGAGGGGGAATATTCTTGCTACCACGGTAATTATGGCCATTGGGTTGGCTTGGTTGCCCGCGGTGACGCCCGTCGTCATTGGGATGGTAGCCAGAGTTGGCCACTCCAGGGTAATCGCCTCGCCCACCGCCTTGTCGCCCATCCACACTGCAGCGGGAAGCAGAAAGCGGCGAGCACGCCAATCAGCATTCATATAGCATCAGTGGAATAGTTAAGTACAGTCAGGTGAGCATGTGGTCGTGACATGTCTACTGGACTAGCAGCACACACGGTCTACATGGTCTACATGGTGCTGGACATATCTAATAGATAAATGTGGATTGGTGTAAAATATCCTGATAATAAAACAATCCATGTGATGGAAGGTGACCCAGGGGATGGCCCATTGGATGAAAAGGGGACCCAGGGGATTGAAGGGGAACCAGGGGATAGAAAACAAACCCAGGGGATGGAAGAAAATGACCATAAATGAATGGTATATCAATGGAAAATAAAGTGGTAATTTCTATTTGTTTGTTTTGTTTTGTTGCACCTGAATAATGATGGTTTTCAGTGTGATGGGAACTCAATACAATGAGACGTTACACTGGGATGATCAGGCCACCACTGATGAACCCTGCGTCAACTGTGTAGGTAGATATGTCACCCCGATCATCCCCACTTGTGAAAATGTTGAAGATAATTATCCCCAAACAAGATTAATACTTGAATCTTCAGACTTGTAGTCTTGGCATGCTAGCAGTGTACTATCCTGTAACTTTAACAGATCACTTGCCACCTAATCCCATAGAGATGATCGAAACAAAAATGAAATACAGTTATAACAATGACAGATAACATTACATTTTACATCCAGTGATACATTGTAGATGTACGATGCTGACATAGTGTAGGTCTATGACTGATATAGTGTAAGTGTAGGTCTATGACTGATATAGTGTAAGTGTATAGTGTAGGTCTATGACTGATATAGTGTAAGTGTATAGTGGAGGTCTATGACTGATATAGTGTAAGTGTATAGTGTAGGACTATGACTGATATAGTGTAAGTGTATACCGTAGTGTAGGTCTATGACTGATATAGTGTAAGTGTACGACATTAAAATAGTCACATAATAGTGTATAGATGCACAGAGCATAGATGTACAATGCTGATATACTGGTAGTGTAGGTGTAGATGACACTGGGGGAGCGACATTAATATAGGATACTACAATCCTGTTTGTCCTTCCCCTCTCATGATGTATGTTTATGTCTTATTTGTATTTTGTATAATCATGAGAATAAATATTGTTTAAATCAGATGACACTGTCATAGTGTAGGAGTTACACTGATATCTTGTAGGTGTATGGAACTGATATATGTAGTGTAGATGTATATTTATGTTTTACTATTTATTAGTTATCTCAATGTATACATATTTGTGCGAGTGGTTCAGAAAGGTGACTGACTGTGTTCAATGCTTAGAGTTCCTTTAGTCAGTATATTATTTGTGTTATACAGGAAGTGTAAACTGCAATGGATCATTCAGTGATGGCCTGGAACCACAACATAACATCCTTCTTAATCCATCTCCATTCATGGAATTAACAATGGCTTTGACACTAGGGCAGATATTTTGTTGATATTTTGAGTTAGGGCAAGTCCACTCTTTCTCCGACCATTTCTATGTTAAGCCAAGTTTAGGTTCCGCCATATTCACTTTTCTATATTCTGATCGTTCGCTTTGTAAACCTTAAAGTGCATGCATGTCCATTACAGAATGTCATTCTTGAATATGATGCATGTGCAAAGCGAACAGCCCTGATAGTGTAGATGTATGACAACTATACCATGTCAAAGTAATTGAGGTAGTCTATAACTATAGAAACTAATAAATGTTGCCTGTATTCTGGAAAGTTGAAAGTATATTTGATCTACAGACAGATACAAGTTCTAAGAAAATGTTGGCTATGTGTTTATTTTAAAATGTTAGTATTTTAAGTCTTTAGTAACTTGTATATCAGATCCCATTGAAGATCCAAATTTTGTATCTGGTTTTACCTATACTAGACTCCTATGATTATAGTTTGGCATGAAATGCATTGACACCCCTATTTCATAAACTATCTTGGTAAATACTTCTATAAATGGAAGGACAAATTTAAATACCCTTTTATTTTGTATGTTTCTTAACCAAAATTACAAGAAAAAAATTATCAATTTGCACATGCTGATGCATTTCTTCACACACCAGTAAATGCAAATTAAGCCTTTTTACCTGTTCCATCTTTCAGACGTGACCCTTCTGCATAAAATAATACTCACAATATTTTGTGATAGCTATTTATTTTAAAATGTTTGAAAAATAAGAAATTGGAGTTTTTTTGTTTGTCATTCCATAAAGTATTTACTGAGATAAACATATAAAATAAGGGTGTCACTGCATTTCATGCCAAACAATAAGGTGGTAAAATGACAGGATCTTAAAACATGTTAAAGGATGTAAGTTATCTACACTGTACACACTTGTCTGAAGAAAACAAAAGCGACTACATCTACCTAAGATGTTACCAACTAGTGAAGCTGAAATGTTTGGAAATATAAGATCACCCATATGTCGAATTTTCATTCTTTCTCCTAAATGCTACAAGATCAGGCATACTGAAAGTATAACAGTAAAGCGTCTTGTACATAATCAGTATACTTTCACTATCTACGGTACCCCTATGGCTCTCCATTTCCTTCAAGTCTTTTCTTACATTTAGTTCTATGTCTGTGCTTTCACAGTTCAAGATTGGTGGAAAACATGTTTACTTATGTTTCCATGTTTACTTATGTTTGTAAGCCATGGCGATCTAATTTTGCATTTGGCAACCAATATTTCACTTATTTTAAGTGTTTCAGGCTATGCAGGAGCAAATTGGCTCCTTGGAAACATTTGTAACTTT
>JAUTBZ010126685.1:0-14927 GCA_032361785.1 Lepetodrilus galriftensis | reverse complement strand
TATGTACATGTATACAGATTATCCCGTATTGGCCTATTACTTATCCCGATATTTATAGACTAGTACCAGCATGACTTAAATAAATACATTGTTCATGATCAAGGATCAAACTATTACCTTGTCTATAACATATTAATGTCAACGCTGGTTGTTCTAACCTTGCCTATCTAATCAAATCAACCAAATACGCTAATCTACCATAGATGGATTAGTTTGTTAATATCAGGCATTAGACGATTATTCTCTAGAATCTATCTAAACATATCAATGTGTCAAGAATATAATTGAGCAAGTATGAATAAAACTGAATAAGAATATAGTAGAAATGCATAATCATAATTGACGTATGTCAGTGAATGAGATCTGATAAAACATATTTTGTTAATCCTAATGTTATTGTAATCTTAGTGAGTGTCCTGGGAAAGAAAGAAAAACCCTTAGGATTGGTAGTGGTTGTCACGTCATACATGATTGTCTAGTTATCAGAGAGAGAGTCTTGTTAGAACATTTATCTGTTGAGAAATTGATGTGAAATTGATAAATGTCCTTCCTGGATTCTTGTCTCGTGGGAGCTGGGACATATTTGAGTGATTGACGTGACCCCATTGTGACGCAACGGAGTCGTAAAGTTCAGGCATTTCTTTGCTGTCGCTTCATGAGTGTTTATCGTAGCAAGAAGCGTCATACTATACAAGTAGCGACAGTCGTCCTATCGCAAGTTACCACATCACATACGTGGTTTCGTAGGTTTACGCTACTGTGTGTTCGTCCATCTTGTACCACCTCACGAACTATATTTCCTGCGGAGAAGTATTGTTTTGATGAGTGAGGAGGGCGTGTCGGGTGACGTTCGCATGTGCGGATGAAAACAACTCGTCTGGCATGAGAAGCAGACGACATTCATTTTATCTGTCCTCGTGTTCTGGACGATCTACGTCCATTGGGCAAGAACCAGTCCACGTGAGTTTACGGACATCTTGGAAACGAGAACGTGGAACTCAAATCTCGCGATGAGACCGAACTCAGATCTCGTGATGAGATTCACACTTCATCCTGTGTCAAAAAAAAATCAGGAAGCGAGTCATTTCTTGAAGAGTCTGCGCAGAATGTTCCCCTTCCGTTTTCGGTCTTTCAGAACGGAAATGACGACATGATCAAAGACTTCCTTCAGTCCCTGCTGTCGTTTCGCAGAGCATTCCAGATAGCAGTCTGCGTCTATCTCTTTCGAAAACTTGGCTCCTTCTCTTGTCGTAATCTCGCAATCTCTGGAACCGGTTCTCAAGTCGGTTTGGGTGCCGACTAGGATTGTGGGTATTTTGCGGTCAGTGAAGTCTTTGATTTCCGGTAGCAGAAGGTCTTGAACCCTCAGGAAAGACTCCCTGTCACAGGTTGAGAAACATAGGACTAGAACCTCGCTCTGTTTGTACGTTACAACCCTCTCGTTAACGAAGTCGTCCTGGAAACAAACAAACAAAAAATATATACAATCCATAAACATTATGGAATTTGCTCACGTGAACCCACTTGCCTTCACGAGGCCATAACGCAAGTGGCTTCTGACGTCATTCCTTAAATAATAAATACATAAAAATAAATAGAAAATAAAACGATCTGAATGATTGGCTATGATATTGTTTCGAAATGAGAGAGCATTTAGCTAAATGTCTCATCCCTACATGTATACATATGTATGTTTCTTTCTTCTTTCTTCGTAATATTTAATGTGTTCATAATAGTTTAGTATAAGAGATCTAAACTACATCAGTGAATTCAAAATTGTTTATTTATTAATAATATAACTTGAAATAGCATAACTACTACACACTGTCAAGGTATTATTGTGTGCAGGATATACATTATTTCAATTGTTGCATACCGGTTATCATGACATGTGATAATATGCAAGTCAAATTGAAAGTCATGTGATAACTTTCATATCACGTCTGTTACTTAGAATAACAAATACCGGGAAGCGTTAATCTTCGTATCACGATGAATGTAAACATATATCGTGTGGTATGATAACAATGACGTCGTGAAGGGCGTGCGTAGAAAGGTTCAGAGTCTACGCGTCACGTGACACGATGTTACAACCGGGTGTGACACCACTGTCTACATCACGTGACATGATAACGATCCAGGAATGCGCGGCGTGTCACAAAAATCGGCAATATCAGAAGCAGATTAGTGACGTGTCTATATGCCGATCAGTCTTATTGAGCATGATCGCGAAAGTAATACGCTTAAGTTGACCCGTACGTACGTTTCGCGTGACCTCCGTTAGTCTGTACCCTCGCAGGTCAACCACTGTTTCGTAATACTGCATATTTTCTTAAATATTCCTGTCGTATCTGATAATATCAGATAATATAAAGGTATTGGCATTGATGCCAGTATCATAATAATTTATAATATCAGAACGATGTTGCACGTGTTCTCAATCTGATTTGAAACGGTTTACTTTACGAAGCTGTGTCTTCGGTCCAGTTAGCATGTATCTTAGCCTGGTTTACGAACAGTGAAAACATAGTATTACTATTATAAAACTGTGTTTATGTACTATTGTAGACAATAGCGCTCTAACCGCGCATGTTTGGCGCGAGGCATCATCTTTTAGTTTCGACATAACATCGTAAAAAATAATTACTAGTATTTACCTGTCCAGGTGTGTCGAAAATGTTCACCATAAATTCCTTCCCGCCAACTGTCATCCTCACTGCGAATAAAGAAAAGGATAATAGATATAAACAGAAAGAATTACAGATATTTAAGAGAGTGGAATTCAATACAGATGGAAAAAGTCATCCAGGGAAATTATATACTAGTAGTTAAACTGATAATCTAGCACTTTGACGTTTGACACGTCCCAGTTACATGAGATCTGAGAGAGAGAGAGAGAGAGAGAGAGAGAGAGAGAGAGAGAGAGAGAGAGAGAGGGCGGGAGGGAGAGCGAGAGAGAGAGAGAAAGAGAGAGAGGGGAGAGCGGGGAGAGAGGGGGAGATAGGGTGGAGATAGAGAGGGGAAGAGGGAGGGGAGAGTGGGAGAGAGAGAGAGAAAGAGAAAGAGATAGATAGGGTGGAGAGAGAGGGGGAAGAGGGAGGGGAGAGAGAGAGAGAGAGAGAGGGAGAGAGAGAAAGAGAAAGAGAGAGATAGGGTGGAGACAGAGAGGGGGAAGAGGGAGAGAGGGAGAGGTGAGAGGGAGAGAGAGAGAGAGAGAGAGAGAGAGAGAGAGAGAGAGAGAGAGAGAGGTGGAAGACTAGAAGATAGGTTAAAGAGGTGCTTGACAATTCTAACGTGCATTAATTTGCAACATGTAATTTTAAACAAATCTCAATAGTATATATTATCGATTACATGTAAAGTTTAATTATCAAATATTTAAGAGCGGTAACATTATATTTAAATGTGTATTTGTTCCTTGTACTGCAGAACCATCATAGCGTTCCATAACTTCCTCTATACAAGTGGGTACGAATCTCGGAGAGTTACGATCGTTTTGGGGAACAGGATCTTCCTATTATATACATGGGTATAGGCTATATACATGTATGTCCACGCACACTTATACACAAAGCCTCCCACTAAAAGAAAATCCCAACATGAACATTTTCCGGAACCTGTTTTTCACGCCCTGTCAACCCTATTATATCAACCCAGTCGTGATGACAGCATCTTTTTATTTTACCTACATGTGGTGCTTTTAAACCTCGTTTGACCTCTATACCTACATGTAGACATTCTATAATCGCAACCCACTCGTCAGATTAACAATAGCATTCACCCAGAAATCTAAAATAGCACTGACCCGAAAACCACATTTAGATTTCTATTCATTTAGAAAATGAGCATGTTGTAGGCGTTTATCATTTATTTAGCATTGTATTTAATTTAAGTTTAAAAGTCATTTGTCTTCCCTATTGAAGTCTTCATCGCATCTTAAGCTAATATATAGTATGGACCATCTGGCTGCAGTAGCACACATGAAATGGAATACTGGTTTTAGATTTACCTGTAAAAGCCCTGCCCTAGCATTAACCCTAACTTACGTCATAGCTTATTCCCAGAAGTAGCATAGCCATCACACAAAGACAAGTAAGGGCTCGACCCAAGACGCTACCTGGGCGTGTGTAATTCCACTAATCTCATTGTTTCAAACACACTTCGGCTTAAATCGGCTCAAAATACGACAATGCAAATATAGACAGTTATGCGCGTAAGAGAGCTGGAGCCAGTCTATTAACTTCCGTGTGGATTTAAAAATTCGCCTATTGACATAATCTCGAATGGAATATGATGCCTGGGCGGTGCTTGTTTGGTTAATAAGAAAGCTTTGGCTCAACTAAATCCAATGGTGAGACAAAAAAATATGAATTTTGTTTGTGGCGCAATTCCTTCAATGAACGTATCTGGATTTCTTTCTTCCTAGTGGGCGTTTCATAAACAATGCAAACATGGAAATCTCAAGAATACACAGACAGTAATTAGATTGTAAATACTAAACATCATGTGCATGGTGCATAATACAGCCATCTGTCCTATCGCTATAATATATTATGCTATCCAGTAGAGTCCCTAATATTAACATGTATTATTATTATTACTAGTATTATTGTTATTATTGATTATTGTGTCCTTCTAACGTTGGTTGTCTAGTCTATATGTACATACATGTCACGTAATATTACTATTTACATAGCTCTTTTCCCAAATGTATCTCTTTACAACAACAACAACATAATAATAATAATAATAATGATAAAAATATTTATGATAATAATAATATTGCAACATATACTACTACTACTACTACTATGGTGGCACATGGTCCCGTGCATTGCATGGTTGACCGCTCAGGAAGTGAAGCACGTTCGAGCGCGGCTGATGCTTGGATGGTGACCGATAAGCTACTATCTGATCGTATCTAGGATTCGTTCCTGCCCCACACTGAATCATAGGCTGAAAAATCTGTCCACCCATCAAAGAATGGGTACCCGTAAGGATGAGATGGACATGTGAATGATAACCTTGTAGCGCCTTGAATGGCAGCTTGTGTCGTATACTCCCCAGGGAGTTGAGAAGGAATTGAGTGCAAACAGATGCATTGACCGAGATAATAATGTACAGCGCACTGAGCACGCTGTATAGCGTGGATTTGGCGCTATATAAGACTGCACATTATTATGTTTTTACTACTACTATTACTACTACTACTACTACTACTACTACTACTACTACTACTACTACTACTACTACTACTACTACTACTACTACTACTAGATATAACTACTACTACTACTACTACTACTACTACTACTACTACTACTACTACTACTAGCTATCACTACTACTACTTCTAACTTTGATACATCATATGATAACAATAATAATAATAATAATAATAATAAAGTGTTCTACCAAAAAGAAGCAATCGTGTTGAATCTTTTTTTTTTTGTATTTGATATTTCATACCATTACCAAACTTGTAAATTATACAGCACGGAAGCTTACCTGTATATTTATCCAACATCGTAGCTATGTAATCCTGTTGAAACTTTTTACTAATAAAGGTCCTAAACAGGGCAGTTTTGCCTATAAGACCGTCGCCCAATAGAGCGCAGTTGATGGTTCGACTCTCAGACACTTTAGTGCTAATTTCCGACTTCATTTTCGTCAACCGTGACCACAGACGGACAGAGACTAGTATTATTTGATTGTGTTCTCGTGTGTTTCAGTTAGCCCAGGTATATATCGTCCGCCAGCCAATCGCAACACGAGATCTGCAGGTGGCAGCGGTGTGCCGGAAAAGTCACGTGACCCGTTATAGGTCCCATTCAGGTGAGTCGGTACGACTTTCGTAACCTCGGTGTGGTTTAATATCTCGTGCTGGGTCAGAAAGATTTCTCAGGATTTTTTCCCGGAAGAAGGATTTATATAAAATTTAAGATCCTTCCCTGGTAGGGCATTGGTTGTAAGTTTGTTTCACAAGAACTAAAAATACCCCCCACCGCCAGAAATAGTCACGACTGACGTAGATATATGAAACAATTGAGCTATAATGTGCATTGCATTAAGTGTTTAGTTCTTGTCTTATATGAACAAAGGGAAATTATGAAGATATTCGATAATTTGATTTATTTTACATTTAGTTTGGTATGGTTTCAAATTGTTAAAAGGCAAAAATGTATGTCATCATCATTTACACTTACTAGTAGGTATACGTACTACATATAAAATGATACACATACTCAAAGTGATATCTTACTTATCCTAGATACGTGTAGTATGAACACAAATTTCAACATAATCTATGTAGTGGGTGGGAAGATCCAGGTAGAGCATATAAATAACACTACAATACATGTATAGGATTTGGTAGACATTCATAGGAAAATGTCTGTCATATCTAATATCATAGGGCAGAATGTCTAAATAAAGTATTATGTTACTCTCTTTTTTTTTTATTACAGTTTTACTTAGCGTTGAATGTTGCAGTAAACCTGCGAACACCGGCTGGTACTGATAGATCAAGGATAATAACTGCATTGCATGGTAACTTGTGCTATCATTGAGCAATGCTGGAGTTTAAACAAATAACAATGCAACTTTTGACATTTTGGTATACTAATATGACAGGAGAAAATGTCTCGTATAGACTACCTCTGATATTTCCTACGAACTCGTCTTGACGTGTTTCAAAATGTTCATATTCCAGCTATCGGGGGGGCTTTTGTGGGGGGTTAGTTTCAAAACGTATTGTATTGTTAAATGTCTTGTGTGTATTTTCTTTCATGAGAATAAATATTGTTTAAATCAAACGTACGGAGTTAATTCAACTTTTTAAATACCCTACTCTATCAGATTCAACATATATAACATTGACTGAGAATACTATCGGGTAGTTATTTAAAGCACGACAAGAGACCCTCGCCCAATGATATGTCACTCTATCTAGTCCTCCAACTATAACATAACAATTATCAGCCAACATAAATGTATGCAAATCAACTCATTTGTTGCATGTACCTACTAAATGTTCCTGTGTATAGTTTCTCGAAGCTCTTATAATTATTATAAGTGCACAATTCCCATGTATTAGAGATCGCTAGGAGAGTCCTTATGTGTTATGGGCTCGTAGCAGATATGAGAGCTTCGAGAAATGATACCACGATCTGTAGGAAGATGCATATTTGAGAACACTGCACGAGCAACCAATGCCTAGTATAAGCCCGACTCTGAACACGGATGGTATATGTATGAACTAGGAAGGGACGTCCTCTAACGCACAAGCACATTGCCTCATTACATACACCACTAAGATTGGATATGTATGTGGAGAATGGATCTATTGGAATGTCTGTATTATAGTTCACGCCAGAAACACGTGGCCATATTTAACATAATACAAGGACGCCTGCATGATTTACATTCACTGTAGAAGGCTGCAGACAGAATAGACACATGCCATGTATAGATTCCTTAAATCCAGATAATGGACATAATACAATAAAGGCCTCCTGTTTGATTTACATTTACTATACAAGGTTGCAAACAGTAGGCACATGACATGTACAGATTATGGACAAAATACTGCTTATTCCAATTGTTGTACGTAAACAGGATGCAACTCGAACATGGAGATATATTTTGACATGTACCCGTATACCAATTCACATAATGCACATAATCAGATTCTACTCAAAGTTTGCTAGGGATCACTATTAAGGGTGGTGTTATATTATATATTATATATATTATATTAGGGTGGTATTGTTATTTCATATAAAAATGGTACGATCCTTAGCAAATTTTGAGTAGTATACATATAACCACACAGGTATGGCTTTCTTAACCCTTACCCCGCTACCTGGGGTCTTTAAGGCCAGGTGTCGCAATAAAACTATACTTACTATACCGTATACGTATGTACAATAATGTAGCGGGGTGAGGGTTAAATCCAAATGATATACAACAGGGGCGGTATCCTATAAAAAGCTTAAGACTTAAGTCAGCAAAACTTTGCGACACATTTTGACTCAGTTTTCTTCATTGGATTAGTCTGAAGTTTTAGGCATAAATTCGATAAGGTTTGAATAAGCCAAATACAGAAAACCTGGTCAAAATGGGTTGATAATTTAGCTTTTGTTGATGACAAAATAAAAAATAAAAGCTGTTTACAGGATACCGCCCCAGGGGCGGTATTCATAAAAGGGCTTAAGTAAGTTTTTCATGATCAATATATAGCGACGACTGACTTAAGCCCTTTTATGAATACCGGCCCAGGACTCGTTCATCACAATCTCATTAACATCAGATTTGAAGATGATGCTCAGATATTGATCACATTGAGCTAAATAATGTTAAAATGGTTAAGGAGCGAAACGAGGTCTGATTATAATTAAGATGTCATTCGTCGTCTTTTACATAGTAAACGACATCCACAACGCCAAAGGTAAACTGACAAGACAGCCTGCAAGGCCTTCGCCATTGATGAGCCACTGCTCGCCTTTCAGCATCCCCGGCGTCTGTGTGTAGATGCTCCCCAGGAGGATGGGATTGACTTTGTTCCACACCGCGTGCATCATGCCACTGGCCCATACACAGTATCTGGAACACACCAGATAAAACTGTCCAATGTGTTGTGTCTACTTAAGGAACATTCAAGGATAATTCAACGGTACTTAAGGAACATTTAAGGATAATTCAACGTCACTACAACGTGAACAGATTAAACATATCTATGTAGCCTACCTATCTTATAACATTGTGCCTCAAAACATGTCATAGTCCAATACGCGTTCACTTAGAATGAGAATTGAACTATACATCCTTCATTGAAATCTATATTATTGTATTGTGACATGTATTTAATATTTTTATAAACATTCCATCCAGAATATATATTCTTATGATATATGAAGAAATTGAAGCATTACAAAATATCTGAATTTCCATTAGAAGGAGATGATGTAAATTGAATGTTAAGTTGACGAAATATATTATATGCCTTACCCTGATTTAATGGCGACCCACCCGTGGGGGAAGGCGGCGAGGGTGACGGCCAGAAACTGGATGAAGATGGTCAGGACTGGCCGCGGGGGTGACAGGCGTGACGTCATCAGTATCAGTATTGGCACGTGGAACAGGCCCCAAGCCACGCCGCTGAATTCAGAACGTTATGGGTGTTGAAAATACAGAACGATGTGATGATGCAATGCTATAACTTGAAAAATGCAGACAGTTCTGTACACGTGATGTGTGGCCTGATGTGAGTTCCCCGGAGCGGATTCGAACTCGGGATACCAAAATCCGACGATCTGCAAGTGTGCTACCACCGGTAAATTCAAACCCCATGATGTCTGCCATACAAAGGCCTACACATCAAAGGTATAACGACACACGTACGGCAAGCTATACGTGGAAACAATGTGTATACCTGATGAGAAGCGCCGCCCATGGTGAGAAGTGTTCCATCAGGGACGGCAACAGGAAGCACCTCCATCCTATTTCTTCACCGGAAGCGCGCAGGAACCCTGACAGGAAGTTCTCGTTATGGCCGTGTATAGCGGAAGAAGGCTCGGGATCTAAGTAGATGAGTGAATTCATATCAGAAAGCATCCTCAAAAACAGTGTCAAGCTTTCCTTGGAGTCTGAGAGAGGAGCCACTGCGTGTGTGTATAGGTTCAGAGATACGTCAGCCAACATCCATACTGGCCGTGATGAACTATCATCCACGAGTATCATTGCTTCCATGACCAATTCAACTCATGTCATGCCATGCAGCCAAGAACCATTGTGATATTCGAATAAACCAAGCGAGATCCACAGATATGATCCGCGATTTCGCGAAGTTGCTACGATTGCCCCCATTGTGAACGACAGCTAGTAATGGATTAGGCCTAACAACAATGTTTAGTCTTGAATTAATAATTGTTGGACGTGGATCACATATTTAAGAGAGAATACTAAGTAGGCCTACAACATATAGCCTACATAGAAAATCATATATCGATCAGTGTTGAGAATCGCACTTACTAAAACATGCCCATCCCATTAGCAGATCTAGCACCACGCATGCGCCGATCTGAACAACGACACCGTATACGGCTACTCCTGAGAAGATGACCGCGTCGAGAGGCTAGAACAGGAACACTAACAGTGAAAATAACATTTATTATGCAATTTTGTTTCAATTGGGCTTTAATAGCGCTTGTGTCAGCTTACGACAAGAGCAAACAACCTGCGAGAAACGGCGAAACGGTACTGACGATGTTTATTGGTTACTTGATATACAAATTGTTACCTGCAAAGATGACATGGGAAAAGATCTCGATTAATGATTACAATGAAAACCAGCAAACAATAAAATATAGCCTATAATAGTGGGGGTGGGAGAGTAACTTATTGTCAAAGCTTTCTAAATATGTAATAATAATAAAGTATTTTCCACATTATGCATCTGTCTTTTCACATGGACATCAGTGCAAGTATATGTAGTAAGTAACCAAACAGTAGCCTACTCTCAATAACAACCAATGAATCTCATTATAAATGAGACCTCCAGCGGATAGCTGATAGATAGGCTAATATTAGATGTAGGCCTATAGGCCTACAGTATGTAACTAGGTTAGACAGACACAATATGTTACCTATATAATTATATGCAGATTTATACCGGGCTTTATATATTATAAGAGATAAACTCACGTATTCAAGACCGACAACCCGTGATAGAAAGCTGCCCAGATCTCCACAGAAACACAGCGCTGCCACAGTTGGTAGGAACATAGCATACGCCAATGTCGAGAACCTGAGACCTTTCTTTGCGCCATAATACACCCATATTGACGTGACGACGTTGACTACGGCGATGTAGCCTATGCACTGCGTTGTAGACATCGGTAACACAGCTGTATGATAGTTTACACCTGTTTGAAATATATCATATTATACACAGTCACGTTTGTGTGGCTGGTCAAACGATGAGTTGAGTTTCTGCGAGTGTGAGGCATTCCGGAAATATGTTCACGATACAGTAAAAATACGTCTCTTACTATTCTACGGACAGACTATGCATGGAGCCATGAGCCATGACTCTAAATATGTTATGTTATACCTGGGGTTGGGATTCATCCTGTTACCGAAAGATCCTCTATATGATATCCACTACTCTCCAAGTCTCCATAGTATAATATCTCCTATAGATTGGTGTCTCGAGAGAATAATAATAATAATAATAATAATAATAATAATAATAATAATAATAATAATAATGGCCATTATACCGCACCATATCCACCCACTGATGCATGCTCATAGCGCTACATAATATATACATATTAATATTAATTTAAAACTAAATACATTAATATATATGGATATACAGAAGATAGTCAATAATAATAAAGCCGGAATAGATGGGTTTTAAGAGCAGATTTGAAACATGTCAGGGATGGGGAGTGTTTGATGACAGATGGGAGAGAATTCCACAGTGTAGCTATAACATTTAAAGATGCCAACACACGCTTTTACATTAAGGTACAACTTACTATATAGCAGTCTGTCCGTTTTCTGTTTCTCAGCGACAAGGTCTTGTGTTCGATCTGCCACTACGGCTTCGAGATGTTTGGAATATTTTTCCATCTGAGATAAAAATAAAATATATATTAAAAGAATACTGAATTAGTATTAAATCTCTTCAGTATTAGTAGATACCTGTTATTATATTACATTTATTTATATTAAAGTTCAGGTGTAAATTGCAACTATAAACTATTATATTCATGAAATTCTATGTAGAAAGTATTCTATGTAGAGCATTATGTACTCACCATGTTCATCATAAGATCTACAGCACTTAGTTTATTGGGGTTAATGGAGTATAGCGTCTTTTTGGCGGATTCAAACGTTGGCCTCAAATCTGGGGTGATTTGCCAGCATGATTCTATCAGCTGGAACATAGTACGACATACATATATATTTACATTAAACAATACGGCAGCTAAATAACCATCAAATTGTAGCATGTGTATGTTGATATTTCTAAAGAATAATAATAACTGATATTTTTAGATCGATTTCTCGAGATGCAACTGGCATAATAAACGGGCATAATAAACGGGCATAATATTAATAAACGGGCATAATAAACTACTCGCTATCTGCCTTTAGGATGAATGAATTATTGTTTTACTTTAGGATGAAGGTAAGGCAACTACATTCAAAACATATCTTAATAATCCGACACAGCATGAGCAAATTTAGAAACGGCACATCTAACTTTCAGACATTGTTTTGAAGTGTTTCATCCACTTTCCGTATGATGGTATATTTATGTCAAACGACCAAGTCAGAGTAACGATCATTCTAACGTTGAACACCCTACACAAATCACAAATTCAAGGACAGAATTGAGGATAGGAACCCGGGTGCAACTACGTCTGAACAGTGCATTGCAGTTGAGGTATTGAGAACCCGGATGCAACTTAGATCTGAGCAACGCATTGCAACGGAAGCAATAGGAACCCGGATGCAACTAGGTTCGAGCATGGCATGACAGTTGAGGTATTGAGAACCCGGATGCAACTTAGATCTGCGCAACGCATTGCACGCACAGCGGAAGCAATAGGAACCCGGATGCAACTAGGTTCGAGCACGGCATGACAGGTATTTAGAACCTGGATGTAACCATATCTGAACATCGCATTACAAAGGAAGCATTGGGAACCAGGATGCAAATAGGTCGGGTTGGGGGGGCGGGGGGGGGGGGGGATATTCTCGAAACATGTTTACGAACTTCTTAGCCTAAGTACAGTTCTTAACGATTCTGATATTATGGCTACGAACTGCTGTTGGGCTAAGAAGTTCGTAGGCACGTTTCGAGAATAGGCCCCCAGAACAGTACATTTAACAGTTGAGGTATTGCGAACCCCTCTGGTAACTTCGATGTCCGCACCTGTATGTATTCCTGGGGACATGGGCATACATTATCGGGGTCGGAGTTTATCCTGGTGTCCGGCAGGTCCGGCAGGGTGGGCCGCCAGTTGGGTGGAAGATGGTACGGGTCAACGTCCTGCAACACAATAAGTATATGCTTCATGTATTAAATTACGATGACGACCAAAATCGATGTTGTAAATTTATTTCCCAATCATTGTCCGTATGAAACGGCTATGGCATAGTGTACATATAGTTTTTATTTTAATTTTAATTTTATGTTTGGGCTTTATTTAATCCATTTGGGTTTGGAGCCGATTTGTAGATTATTCCACTTATATCACGACATGTCAGTTTAGGGAAGGAGAAAACCCGTAACATCCGTAGTGCTGAATGTTGCAGTAAACCTGCGAGCACCGGCTGGTACTGACAGATCAGTGATGACACCTGCATTGACACGGTACAGTCAACGCAGCCGATCATGATCGCATCAGAAATGTAACTTTTGCTAACATCGATGCCTGGCTCCCACAGAATGGGATTCGAACCAAGAGGGTTTGGTACAGGTACATTATCAACAAGTTCCTACCTCATATGGATCATTCCTCGTGGCGATTTCTATCAGTATGATGGCGAACACGTAGACATCGGATTGCTGCGTCTTTTGGCTGCCTTCGTGTCGGACTTCCGGTGCCAGATATACGGTATTTTTCAGTTCTTGAAAGTTATGTTCCTCTTGCTCGTCTTTCGACAAATCTTCTTCCCTGAATGTTCTTAACCCATAGTCTGAATAACAATAACAATAATAATAATAATAATAATAATATAATAATAATAATAATAATAATATAATAATAATAATAATAATAATAATAATAATAATAATAAGAATAAGAATAATAAGAATAATACAATAATAATAATAATAATAATAATAATAATAATAAATGTAGTATTCCAGGAAATATTTGTATCGTGATGCAATAATGTGTATGTCCATGTAGGCTACTTGGATAAATATAAGTAAATTTCAAAACATAATAATAATCTTTAAAGTTTATAGACCTGTATAATGGACAAACAAATTTCGATCTGAAACTAATTACGCTTGATTTATCCACTCCAAAGTTGTTATTTACTTATATACTTTGTTTCCAGTACTCAATAGTTATCAACATATTAATGTTTTATATGAATATAGGAAACGTTCCGCTATTTATCTTGTCTTTGGTGCATCAACTGAACTATGAAGGATTTTCGAGAAAACGTTGCGTGTGCGTATTATTTGTTTAAGTCGTACCACTGAGTTATGCCCCCTTGCATACGTATAATGAAGAAAATAACAATACGACCATATTCAGGTTGTCTATCAGTAGACTACAAGGGGTTGCATTAGCATTATATATTTGTCTACCAAACAGCGGTGGAAAGGTTTTTTGAAGTACAAACATGATTGTATGTACGTCAAGTGAATGTATTTTGCAGTTGTAGCTAAGAACTAGTTTAAAACAACCATAAATAGCTGTGATAGTATGCCTTTACATCATTCATATTTGTTGTTACGACAATTATCCTAATACTGACAATCCGAGGTTAACCTATTGTTTTGCATAACCATGATTGTCCCCACGTGTGCAAATTGGCCAGTTAAAGATGGCGGCCACTGTTCCCTACCGGTTATCTTCACCGTCCATCTGTCGTCCACGACACAGTTGTTGGCTTTCAAACGACCGTGGATGATTTTATGGTTGTGCAGGTAACTCATTCCTCGGCTCACATCAGTAGCGAATGAAAACCTGTGAAAACAATAGTAACGTATGAGTATGCCTAATGTACGGTACAGCTGTAACTCAATGAGTGGCAGATGTATATTTTATGAATATTTAATTATGTAATATTATGATATATTATGTATACATTGGGTGAGACTTAAATAAATAAAAACATTTTCTCTCTCTCTCTCTCTCTCTCTCGCTCTCTCGCTCTCTCTCGGT
>JAUTBZ010126684.1:0-31976 GCA_032361785.1 Lepetodrilus galriftensis | reverse complement strand
TGTGCGGTGTTGATCCTTGATAACTGCGCATGCGTCAAACAGAAAGTACAGACAGAACAACAATTCAAAAAGGAGCAGCATCCAGAATGTGCGTCCAACACTGTCAATGGAACACCACCCTAGTCTAGAATTCTGGAGAAGCCTCTGAGACTATGGATAGTCTAATGGTGGACCCAATGTCTAGGGACGGCATTTAACAGTATCCAGTACTGCAGTATTCTAGTGCGGGACATTGACGCTGTTGAAACTCCCAGCTGGGGATGACATAGATCAACATACGACAAAGATACTTTACAACATACGACGTAGATGCTTTACAACATATGTCTCCAAGGATGTTGTCTCTGGCTTCAAGTAAACCTCAGACAGTACCACAGTGACCTCCGACCTCCAGCCGTCATCAACCAGGGATTCCCTGGTGTACTGGAGTTACGTGCCTTTGAAAGCGATAGTTTTGATGTAATATGTAGGGCATAAATTTCTCACATGTTGATAAAAGTTTAATTATAATGTACATTAAGTTGATCGTATCTAAATAAATATTTTGTAAGTTATTAATTTTGAATTGGTTTTGAACTTGTGTTTGTAATTATATAGAGGTTGCCGAAAAAACTTGTATATTTGTGACTAATTGAACTTCTGTTAGTTCTGGTAATTAATTCAATTTTTAAATGTTTATAGCAAAACGAGGTCCCACAATGTACTTACAATTACACTGTAACAACAGACTAGTGCAGATTGTTGTATTACAATAAGTAGTATATGTCTGGTAATCATGTAAATGATTTTAAATGCTCATAGTCTGTAGACTGAATGTACTTGTTTTCTCAAATAAGTGTAAAACTTTCTGCAGTTCATTGTTAATGATACCATAATGGCTGCATCACGGTCAGTCCCTATACCAAGTCCATTAATACATTTATTGCATCAATACAATTCTGGTTTATGGCTTAAACGCTGACAGCATTAGTTCCGGTGCCAGGAAAGTATCTGTCAGTATCAGCCCTGTTCATCTGTACAATATCACAGCATGTATAGCTTCATCTCGACAACTCGGCTGTCTTCAGCGTGCACCTTTCCTGATCTGGCCAGGGTACTGCATGAAGGCTTGGAGTAAAATGTTCAGGCATGGATGATTATGGTTAGATAAATTATGCAAACTTCGCCTCGACTTTTTTCATTGCCTATGCACTTTCCGTGTAGCTGAAAGGTCTGGTTTTAATGAAGTGTGAGTTTTTGCAAGAGTGTGTTTCGGATTAGATCTAGGATCTAGGCCAGCTGGGATATGGGTCGGTTTTTGGGTGGGGTGGAGGGGTTCTGCAATGTGTGCCTGTGTGGTATGGGGGCTGGGTGTGGATGGAGAGGTGGGGGGAGGGGATGGAGAGGGCAGGGGGTGGGAGAGGGGGGTGGGGGAGGTGAGATATACATTTCATTTGGCAGACAAGGAAGTCTGGCTAGAGGAAGCTCGCCTCAACTGTCACCAAGATTCCTTTGACAGTTGGGGAATGTTGATAGTTTGTACAGTCTGTTGAAGCAGGCTCCATTCATATTATAAACTTTTTTTTCCCTGTTTACTCTGCTTCCTCAAGCTGGAGAATTTTTGGATTTTAAAAAATATTCTTGAGCTTTGTTTGATAATAAGCGTGCCTGGGTTATAGCATTGTATGCATCCGTTTGTAGCAGCCCTCTGCCATATCTTTGCGTGCGTGCATGCGTGTGATGCGTGTGTGTGTGTGTGCATGCATGTGTGTGCACATGTGTGTGTGTGTGCGTGCATGCGTGTGTGTGTGTGCGTGCATGTGTGTGTGTGCGTGCATGTGTGTGTGTGTGCGTGCGTGCGTGCGTGTGTGTGCATACGTGCGTGCGTGCGTATAGATGGGAAGGGACTTCAGCTTTCAATTTATTATTTTTCTTTTGGAACAATCAAAACAAAGTTCTTTTACAAATTATAATTTTACCATAGTAAATTAGAAATTGTATCAAAAAGTGATAATATGTGATATCCTAGTGTAACTTTTTAACATAGACACCATTTCTAATTTACTATAGTAAAATTAGAATTTGTAAAAAAAACTTTGTTTTGTTTGTGTAGGTGGAATTTGTGAACAGAGAATCCATATTTAATCAGTATGTTCTAAAAGCATCTCGGCCATTATCTTGAAAATTAAAAGGTCCAAGGTATGTATATGAGTTATTGCATTTCAATGGCAGCCATTGTCCCAATGTTTAGTTTATGACTGTAGGGGGGAAACTACCCGATCTTGTTTCAGGTGGAAAATGTCAGAAATGGTTGTTGAACAATTCTGGAATGTGTGATTTGTTAAATATACATGCACTATCTCGAGCAAACAGAATACCAGCTGCAGTGTTATCATGTACATGATGACATCTTACGAAAAACGTGAGATATTTTATTTTCTAAATTTTATAACACCTTTTGAAAATTTACAGCAAAAATATTTCTATGCACTTACGCGGTAAATTAATTGTATTTGAAACTAAAAGCAGATGTGCAAACATAACCAAGAAAGATTGAAATATGAATGTTCCCAAACAAAGTAGTTTTTCTCATGATATAATAATGTGTATTCTTTGATTTAGATTCATTTGAATTAAATGGTATGTAGATAAATTAAGTTGCTATGAGAGTCTCATGACTACAATGATGAGAGTACTTTGAAACTTGTATAATAATTAAATATTTTAACAAGTTGGTTTCTGCATTATATTAGTTCACAGCTATGGCATAACATTAAAAAGATATGAAATTTAATTTTAATTACTTTTACTACAAAATCATCTAAAAAACAATATATGAACATAATTATAAAAATGGTCATGTGCTCCATTGCGTTTTCTCCCCCGAGCAATATCTTCCCTAATTTTTCCACAAATCAATAAAATTAATTTGCTAATGAGTGGATGTTGTCGTCTCTTGCTTCCAGGGCTTGTTAGGTTGGGGCTTAGGTGGTGCGTCTTTCCGGTTGAGTGGCGCTGTAGGAAGGCGTTGGTACATAACCATACCCCTCGCTGCCCTGGTATTGTTTTCACATATCAGACCGTAATTGATTGATGGTAATTATTGTGGGGAGAAAGGCGAGGGATAGTGGTGTGGAAAATTAAGACGCGCAATGCCATACATGTGTCATTTTAAGGAATATTAATGGGAGATGTAATCTCATTTTGCTGGACTTTGTGTCTCAAATATATATGCTTTTGTAAAACAATATTAGAAATATTTATAATTAGTTTCATCCAGTTTTATATAATGGACAAAGAGTAATACTGAATTTGATATTTTTTAGCAGTTTATATTAATGTGATAAATATTTCACCCATATTAATTGTGTGAACTTTTAAAGCATTTTTTTTAACGTGATAATGTTATTATTTTCATAGAGCGACAGAGACAAAATGTTAACAATATAAACCCATATTTATTGTTGTCATATTCTTAAATGATAAATGTTGTGAAAAGTGTATACATATTATAGTACAAACTTTCTGTAAATTCAATTTCAAACTGCCAGGGATGAATATACTAGCCAGCTGACTAGGGTCAGGAGGGAACAGGCTTCTGATTGGCTGAAATCCCCTCCCCCTCACTCTCGACCCCCCTCCCCCCAGCAGGGTGTAGGGAAACACACCAATTAACATCAGTACCATCTGCCACTCCAGTCAACTCTTAAGCTCCGCCTGAAATGAATACTTTGGAGACACTTTCTCGCTGAATGTTTAAAATGAGGGTAACATTATTATGGGGTTTGCATGAAAGCTTTTCAGGGCATTTACCCCTAATTGCTTATCTTGCTTAGATAAAAAGGAGAGAAGAAAAAAAAACAGAAGAAAAGAAAAGAAAAAAAAGCATTATGGTTGTGCACAACCATTTCATTTCATGCATGTAGATAACATACAGGTCCTATTTCATAATTGTGGTGCAAGATCTTTGAAACTTTCTTAGTTTCCAGATGATATGACTAATAAGAAGCAGACTATAATTATTTAAAATTAAATGTGTAGTACGGTATATCAAAAGTAAAATATGTGTTTGATATTTGGTAATTTGAAAGGCTAAATTTATTTTACTATATTGAATAAATAACAAAAACAAAGAAGTTAATATTTTTAATGGAAAAACAACATGATACATTAAACTTCCTAGATGCATATATATTGTTTACCCTACCTAAATTTTATTTACAACAAATCATGTTTCCAAGAAAAAATAATGATTGAATGATATATCAGTAATACTAGTAGGTTATGTTGTGTTAATATAGGTTATGTTAATTTGTGACAATGAAGTTCTATTAATATTACTATTGGTGATGGTGATGATGATGATATGATGTAAATTATGCTGATTCTTGATATAGATAGTGATTTATCATGGCCATTCATCAGTATACTCGATTACTGGTATACAAGTATACCACAGCGGGTGACACGGAAACTAAACACCACTTTCGCATCAGTCGTTTTAATATACACTCCATCTGTTAGTGGGATTATGGCCTAAAAATTCAGAAAAAGAAATTAAAGTTTTCTGCTATTATTCACAGGTAGCCATATGTTGTTGACTGTAGTTCTGTGAGCTTTGTGATGTATCTATGCAAATGCTGTATCATGTTTTGATTGGTAGAATAGACAACGGGTCGTACACTTAAAGTTGGTAACAGCTTGTAATAATAGGTAAAAACATACATTGGCTCCTACATTATGTTGATTTTTCTATGCAATTTCAAGGATCTATAGGCTGTGAGATATGCATATAAATTGGAACGTCATCTATTATATTGATATTTAAGTTTGAGGTGTTGAGAAGTAGGATTGTCGGTTTATTCAGTTCATTCATTTCTATGCGGTGAAATTGCACTGTACTTCAAAGTTTGTGAATAATGTAGCTTAAGCATGCATATCTTGCACTAAACATATCTACATGGAAAAAAGTGACTTTGTCAACATCTGATAACACCCTCTAATTCAAACAGACCTAGTGGTTCAACACTAACAATGTTTGCATAGGCTGTCTGCTGGAGATGGGAGGAGGACCCTCAATAACTAGTTGTTCCCATAATACCCATAGCCTATCAGGGATCGAAATTAACACTAGCCCGGGCCATTTCTCCCAATGCTAGTAGAAATTAATGACATTTGTTATTTGTATCATTATTCAGGCTAGTAAGTTTTAATTGAAGTTAGTTTCTATCGCTGGCCTATGTATTTTTCTTTAGTCAATGATGATACACTATGACCATTTACTAATGTATACATGTAACCCCAGTCTTTGCAATATATGGAACTGTTCTCCGAACTAGATCATGGAACTAAACTTGGTTCTATATTCCAACACCCTAACCACTGTGCTATAATTATTCATCTGAGTCATACTAAATCATATCTAATCAGTTCTCGTGAAACTAGTATTTTTCTTTTGCACGGATGAGGGTTATGGTGAATGTGTATTATACCAGATTTGATTGGCATCACTACCTGCAGGAATGGCCTGGAATCGGCGTCGTAATTGTGGGAAAAACTCTTTTGTTCACTTTCCACGCTCTGGTGAATTTAATTACAACATTTGCATAATACTGTGATATTTCACTGCCGACCATGTTTATTACAACCCTGTCACGCTGCTCAACACACACACTGCTGTATAAACTATAAAATATTGATATGTATTTCAAATCACAAACACTTTGAAGGCATGGAGAATATAAATGTATATACAAAAAAATGTTGACACTATATTTTTGTCGAGGTACAGCTGTCAAAAGCGACAGCTTGCAACTGAATGTTACCCGGTAGTGGAATATTAAATATATTGACTGTAAGATAACCATGTTCAAAGTGACGGTGTATACTGTATTGTTTTCAAGGCTGATCAAATATTGATGCTGAGCTGTACATCACTATTTAAATTCACACGCATGAACGCTTTTTTGGGGGGGTTCCCACTCAATCTGTCACGTAGTAGCTGTTTGGTATGCAAGACAGTTTTTAAAAGGCTTTATGACGTGTAATTATATTCAATAATGAAATATTAATGAATTAAAGTGACACTTTTATTGTGTGGCAGAGTAATGCGACATTGATAACAATAGTAATAACAGAAAATAAATGTGACACTTACAGACAGGTGGAATCAGATGGTTCCATGACAGTTCTTACAATACACGTTTTCATTAATTTAAATCTTGAACGTACAATTTGTACTTGCTGAACTGAGATCAAACTTGAACACAAAGGTTTATAATTAAAACCCTATTAGCACTCAATGCAAATTATATTATTATTAGTATATTTGTTTTCATTATATATTTTACAATCATTTTAAGAAAATATATTTTTTTCGTCTACATACTACTGATTTTTCAGTGTTAAATTATTGTATTTGTGTATTGAGCCTACAAAACCGATGTCCAATATGCACAAATTTATTTATTTAAGTTATTATTAAATTTTGATTGATCCATTTACTCCAACTTTATGCTAGCATTCTATAATTCATATTGTTTTACTTCAGAGAAATAAAATAGTAAGAAATATAGACAGTACTGTTAAGTATATTCTTGACCTGTTAACCTTATGTTAATGCAATTAAAAAAAATTAAATTATGTCAATTAATGATCATTTAAATATGTAATTGACATTGATTGCCACCTAGTAAAACATTTTAATTTTGTTTTCAATTCCAGGGTTTATTGAAAGCTCAGATGGCATAATCTTTGATGACGCCATTGTGTCGTCACCCCCATTGTGTCGTCACCAGCCCATCAGCAATTGGCAACATAACATGGCAGTTACTTGTCTTAGCATTCAGTTGTGCCACTGATCATTCATGCAGTATGGATACGTTATACTGCTTTACCAATGAGTATAGTACGCTAGTCTTACATTGAAGACGGACAAGTACCTCAGTGAACAGGAACTCAGATTGTCATATAGACGCCATCAGAGTCATATAGGCACCATCAGAGTCATATAGGTGCCGTTGGAGTCTTATAGGCACCATTGGAATCATATAGGTGGCATCAGAGTCATACAGTCACCATCAGTCATATGTATAGGCGCCATTGGAGTCTTATAGGTGGCATCAGTCATATAGGCACCATTGTAGTCAAATAGGCGCCATTGGAGTCTTATAGGTGGCATCAGAGTCATATAGGCACCATTGGAGTCATACAGTCACCATCAGAGTCATATCTATAGGCGCCATTGGAGTCTTATAGGTGGCATCAGAGTCATATAGGCGCCATTGGAGTATTATAGGCACCATCAGTCATATCTAGCACCATCAGTCATATAGGCACCATCAGAGTCATAGGCGCCATCAGAGTGAAGAGCATCCTGAAATCCTGGTTCCAATTGTGATAGATCTATATATAACAGTCAAAGATTGCATTGGAAACTATATGGATCATGCAATAGCTACATCATGTGCAAATGACAAAATGTACCTCAGCAAGACTTCAGAATTTACAAACATCAAGAAACCAGTGATTCCAAATTTGGATACATTTACTCTGGATTACAGCATATCGATGTATCCTAGCAACATATCACGTGTGCCGATTCCATGTGACTGTGATGTGTTCCTGTCGGTGTGTGGAGGTGTTCTGAGGAGAGATGGAGACAGGACGACTGAGCGGACACCTGACGGATCTAGGTATCTCCACGTTCACTGACGATGTGCCGGCAATCCATATATACCTACAGCTGCAGTATAGTACCTCTTGTCACAGTGCAGCGTGATGTGAAACTGAATTCTGTGTAATGTGCAAGATGACTGCAGGAACTGTGCTGCTCTGGATTGCAGCTGCACCAACGTATATCTGCACATATAGTATGCACTCTGCTGATACATGTGTCTACGCAGAAGGATAACTCTCAAAGTATTGATTATTATTACCTATGTACTGGTATATTTCGTTGACTCAGCTGTTTCACGTGGCAGTTTTGCACGACGGTTTTCATCTATTTCGTGACGGCTGGATACGTTTTCGTGGATGTACCGGGAAAATGCCCACGTGCATATCGAGGAATTGTGCAGTATGTGAAACCATTTTTCAAAATATTTCATTTGCGACGTTTGGATTGAGATGCATGATTGTAGAATTGCACGGAATCCGTGGTGTTTCAGAACTGGAATATTGTGCGGTTTTGGAATGGTTGAGTGTGTGGCTTGCCATTATAAAGTTCCATTCACTTTGTGTCAAAATGGTGAACGTGCTTGTTCTCTTGCAGTAAAACACCAATCAAGACAAACCTATGCATTGAACATGTTCCCAGCTAAATGTTATCCAGATAATGTTTTCATGGTTATAGTCAAATATCATATTACACAGGTATGTTTTATTTGATATATTAATTGTTATCAATGCTTGTTGCTGTTCTAAAATGAGCTTATTGTATCTGTCATTGTTCCATAAATACTATGATATCACTTGCTTTACATATTTGTTCTGTGTACTAGATTGACCGGGTCATTACATGTAGCTTTATAGAATGATAAGAAAGCTTGAGAAGCACCATATTCAGATTCATTTCACAGCATTGGAGGAGGGTAGAGATCGGCAAAACTGTAACCTTATTTAAGGTATGAACTATGACGGCTATGTGGCGTAGATGATGGTACGTACCACCATAAAGTAGGTGTCTGGCATAAGGTGACTGGAATTATCCTGTATTATTCTGGCCTCTTCTGTACAAAGTGATGTAATTCTATGTTAATAATTAATTCAACTTTAGCTATATATCTACACTGTGGCTATGGTTATAGTTAATGTCACCTAAAAGGTATACCGTTTCGTATCGGAGTGCCCTGGGTATTATTTGTTGTACAGATTGGTTATCAGGCCTGTGTTTCACAAAAAGGGTGTAAGACAATTCTCACACCAGACAAGTTCACAACTCTCACACCAGACAACTCTCACGCAACTCTCACACCAGACAACAACTCTCACACCAGACAACTCTTACACCAGACAACTCTCACACCAGACAACAACTCTCACACCAGACAACTCTCACACCAGACAACTCTTACACCAGACAACTCTCACACCAGACAACTTTCAGACAGACCAGACCAAAGTAATTCAATTGGATAAAAACATTTCTGCAAATCTAAACTACATTGTCAACTAAACAGCATTGTATGAACTTAAACAAGGAACCAATGAATCCCCAATATTTGTTTCTGGTTCATGTATTTAATCTGTTTATTCTGCATTGACAATTTGATTTCCTAATCTGACTTGTGTCCAACTCCACATTGAAAACAACAGATGGAAATACTGTGAATATCATCATGATACTGTCATGACTTTGATAACATGTCCTGCAACTAGAACACTTCTCCTTCACACGAGAGCTTCGGCCTACGACATAGGTCGTATCTTATCCAGAGCACATTGTATTGTCCTTGAGAACAAAACTGATGCCTCCAATCTGACATGGTGATCCTGGAAGTCTCTGGTGGTCGGTCTGAATGTTGTGTCATCTCCACAACCAGGTTTAGTTCTCATCCCTCAGTCCCTGACCCCAGTTTTGACCCCATATGACACACTGCGACACCATGTGACATCACTGCAGAAGCCGTTCATCTGGTTTGGTCTTCATTTCCGATCACGGATGACATTAAAGGATAACACACAAAACACTCCCCACGGCTGACTCAGTGTGGGACGGACTCTGCTAACTAATCGAACTGTACATGTGGCACATCAGATTAGAGGCCACTTAATTAACTTCCTGTCTTGGTAGAATTAGCAAACTCTGCAAAGTTTACTCAGAAATTTGCATCTAAAGTGCATTTATCTTCAGAACATTCTCCTTGACTAAGATTAGAATTGTGATTTCTTAATCTGCCGAAAAATGTACTCACAGTTATATAACGGCTAGTCAGGATTGATCTAATCCTGATGCACATAACTTCAAAATGATAAGAACCTTTTAAGAAATCCACAAAGTAAAAGCATATTTTTTTACCATAAACTCTGACAAGTTCTAATTAATTATTTGCTAAATAATTTAATGAAATAGAAAGAAAGAGAGAATAAAAAGTGATTTTAATATATGCGTTGATATATGAATATATGTATATATACTCACTATAATTAGACAAGCAGACATATTATACATTGATATATGCTGATATGTTTTGTTTTATAAATCCCTCATGAACTGTTATAATATAGATGATATATACACCATAATACCTGATTGGTAAGCTGATAGTTGCTAGTGTAATATATAGTGTATACCCTGCTGTATGTACGTGATGGGCACAATAACCACCTATGATTAATGACTTTTAGTTCTGATATAAATAATACGCACACAGTGTAGTACAATGTAATATTTGGAAAACAATGTCACAAGGGTTACCATAACCAAATTCAAACTTAGTTAAGTATTCAACCCTTATTGTTCATTTATATTAACATACAATGAAAACATCAAGATATTTATCATTTTGACAACAGCTGATATTTTCATAGGACATTCGTTGCATGTATTTTCATTTCAGGGGACTTATCTGATGATTTATCATGTAAATGTTATGAAATTAAAATCCAAATGGATGGAAATTATAGAAACTTACGTATGAAAGTATTGCATGAAAGAATTAAATAATATTTCATTATGAACATATTATTCACACCCAGAACCGAGAATAACATACATTCCATGTCGGGTGATGAAATTTCCACGCAACAATGTTAGTTGATAATTTCCTTTAAACATTATTCCATTAATATTCCAGTTGTGGAATAAAATTCACGCTCAAAGCGATTGTAATTTTGTAAATTATTGATTGATCGAGTTTGCGTACTGGTAGGTGGCAACAGACCTTTAATCCGGTCAATATCGCGTTCCATAAACCAAATAATCAGTACAATGCTTTTACTCTGAATAAAATCAAATAGTACTCATTAAAAATGCCCTTGGTGTGTGCTGTGATCAATTGAGTCCAGTGTTATTGGTATGAGAGTCTCGGGTTCACGTCTTCCCACCGTTAATTATTGATGAGTACACATAATATGAATTTGAAGCGTTTGCCTAATGTGTCAGGTTTGGCGTGGAGATGAGAGGTCGCGACCTTCGGCGGGCGTGCATGGTGGACAGTTGGTTACTTTCTCATGGAACTCGCCAGTAACATGGTTAGCTAAAAAAATAATTGAAAAATAAAAAATCAGACCTGAAAGGAAAAGATTAATGTTTACATTAACCCTTCTGAATTTCCTTCTTGTTTTGCTTCAAGATGGTATTAACCATCTCACTTCTGGAGACAACAATAAATGCCTGTTATTTTGTTTGATCTCGGCAGATAGAAGGTTAATATTCAGTTAGGATTGTGTGCTAATTGTTCTGTTTGCATCCTCTATATTAGTATACTGTCTGCAGGTCTGTCTTGTGGTCTGTCTGCAGGTCTCTCTGCAGGTCTGCCTGCAGGTCTGTCTGCAGGTCTGTCTGTTGGTCTGTCTGCAGGTCTGTCTGTGGCCAGGGTGGAGCAAGGTTAAGTTCAAAGGTAATGATAGATATATATATGGCTTACTGTAGTGACATAACATGGAAAATTAACAATTCCTGCGATGTTAGATCACATACATGACTAGAGGTCATGGGTCACAGGTCATGGGTCATTAAGAACAGCTGCCAGAGTGTATAGATAGTAAGTACTATTTAATTTATAATAATCTATAAAGTATTTCTATGATGTTCTACAATCTTAAGAGTGTAATTGTAACTTATAGTGTTGAACATACTTATTTTTGTTCACAATTAATCCCATATGTATATGATGGGATAAGAATAATATCAAAAAGTTGCTAATATAAAATTATAAATTTACACCAAACACACAAACAGTTCTAATTCTTGAGTTCATATGAAGAGATACATAATTAATGAAAATGTCAAAATGCATTTTACCAAAATTACGAAAATATGTACCGGTAAACGTTTCATTTCCATATATTTTTCTTTTCATCAAGTAAACTACCAGAAATTGTGTTGTATTTTATTCATGAAGTATATAGAAATACTAATAATGGTCATGTCAGTTTTTCCCCCACAACAATGAGAGTATAGATGCATTTCAAGATAGGCCAGGAAACAGCAGATGGCGAGCTTTAGAGGACAATAAGAAAGTATACATACTTGTGTTACTGAGGGGTACACCCTGTCTTTACCGCTGACAGCCACGCTTTCAATTATTAATGCTAATTAGATGAAGTCATGCATGACGCTCGCCACCCTGTGAACATTACACTCTACTTCGGCGAGTTTACGACTAAATGGTGTGCCACAAGATATATATGTAAAAACATTGATCTTCTGATAATCATAATAGAAATTAATAGAATATTTTTTTTTCAATGTGTGTTGTTATTGTAGGCAATTTCTATTTCTAGATGGAAATTGTTTCCTAAATTAGTCTGAAACATGCAAAAGTGAAATATGTTACTTGTATCAACTGTACTTTTAAATTTAAATACTTATTTTTAATTAATGCATACAATTATAAAAAATATGTATTTTATGATGATATCAAATTCCATTTTGTCAAATACATGTACATTTATCCATTTAATATATTACGGTAAGTAAGAGATAATATATAGATTAATAGAATATTATTAACATATATTAGTGCTATTATAAAAAGTAAAAATAAAATATATATTTGGAACTCAATTTTATATATTTGCCTGTATTAACAATGTATAAATTATGAATATTGGAGATTGGCAAAGTATTTGACTGTTGTCATGCTAATGCTATCTCTATAATGTCTGTCGGATTGTATTTCAAACCACGCAACTGAATATTTTCATTAAACTTGCACATCACGTCCCAAGTATTGATTCAGCCTTATCTGGTTTTAGCAAACTGTTTGAGGTCATATTGTCTTTTAGTTCCCACCATCAATTATTTAAGATGTCTTGCCCATCTGCCACATGCTGTTAGCTTAGCCAGAGTTGTCTGCCCGTGAAGGCCAATTCTCGCAAGCTGATTTGTTTATGAAATGGTCTGGATTTTGATGCTTTCATTAATAAACAACATCTGTTAGCTTATTTTGTCCACTTATTTGTTATTTGGTATATTATTTTAGATTATTATTCTGTCACATTGTCATGATTGCTTGATGCAGAAATGTTTGTATGTTTCCAATAATATAATGCTATGTTCATTTTCAAGTTATCTAAACATACTATTAAAAGTATCTTGTTACTTAACACTTAGTCAGTAAAATATGAATCACCAGGATATCTTGGAGTTTTGAATATTTAAACAAAATAATAGACATTCATAATCAATTCATGTTTTCCACTAACATGCTTTTATTAACGATTTACATTTTTATATTTAAAATTTGTAAATAATACACCCTGACTTATATTATTTCTGGTGTTTGAACAGGTTCAGAATTATGACAAATTAACTTTATTTATTAATCACAAATGTAAATTTTAATTTCATTATTGATTTAGCCAGTAATTGAACATTGACAATGAAAACATAAAGTCTCTTATATACCTAACACAGGAAGAGGTGCCTGTCAAACTAAGCTGAATTTACGACTGTTTGACATCAAGGTTTGACATGAAACTGTAATGTATTCAGTGATATTGATTAGGTTTTATGCATCCAGTCCCTAAGTGCCTCTTTGATGGGACCGTATTTTCTGCCTCAAGCATCTTTTGAATCACTGGCCTATTTTTAGTACTGACGCTCTCTATTTACTGCTTATTGTTGTGTCTATTATTGGCTCTAGCAGACAAACAAACCTTGTCACGTGTGCCACGCGTTAGATGCTTAGGTCCGAGGGATAATTTGAAAGTATTTCATTTCAGTGTAGTTATAATCAATATTTTCAAAGTGGAGGTTTTAAATTGGACATTCAATCCACCTGGTAGTTGAAGGTTTAAATAACTAAGTTGCACTGTTATCTAAAACTCAAATTATCTCGGTACAATCAGAATATTTTAATAGTATTCTTTTATTTTGGTTGCTAAGCAGTAGTTAAAGTTTTAAAAATAAGTTTGGTGATTCATATTTTAGTATATTATATATATACATCGTAGATAATGTAAATACAGATGTATGCAATGTAAAATTGAATACATTTACTATGCAAATCTATTTACACCATTTAATTTCCTCGTTTAATATCAATTTGTACCACATCAAACATTATTCCGACAAACTGTTAATTACAAACTCGTTTGAAAAGTGTGAATATGGCCAGATGTATCTGGGGAAATCTAGTCTACTTCCAGCCTTTCACCATCCACTGCGAGGTGTGAGGCGGGCTTCAGCTCAGACACGCGACTCGCGACTTGGGCAAACACGCGGATTGTTACCCAGGTAAATTAGTCGACTGTCACAAAATGGCAGTCAATGGGCTGAATGGGCCCCCGTTGTTATGCTGGGATGTTGGAGGGTGAGACCCAGCTGCCTGACTCCCTTATTGGGCCCCTATGTCCACGTCAACGCCACAGACACGTGAAATTTGTATAGTCCTAGGTATTATATCCATAATTGTACCCCTATCCATTATGTACTTTAATACACATATACATATGTAAATAATGCAATGATAATAAAAAATACAATGCAGTTGCCCTTTGAACCATCAGGGATCTCTCTCTTTCTCTCAGATGTTAATAAATAAGGCTTCATTAACTTACTTTAAAAAACATGTCATTTCTGTCATGAAAATGTGAACATTTTAATTAACCTAAATGTTAACATGATTAAATACAATCATTCTTTCCTATCATGTTTATCTTACTTATTAGATTTAATGGAAGATAGAGTATCTGGTAAATATGTCTTAACCTTCTCCAAGCTGATTTCAACCAGAGATGTCTAAAAGAACACCGATTCTGATTAACCCGCTCCATGCTGAAGGCAACCAGAGATGTCTAAGAGAACACCGATTCTGATTAACCCTCTCCATGCTGAAGGCAACCAGAGATGTCTAAGAGAACACTGATTCTGATTAACCCTCTCCATGATGAAGGCAACCAGAGATGTCCTATAGAACAGTGTTTGTGTCTAATCTAGCATGGAAAGGGTTACGCCAACATGGAGAAACTTATGGATATTTGTTCATCCTACTTGAAATAATACAGGACTTTATTGTTGTTAATTTGGGAAACGACATCTTGGAAGTTTTGGGCTCATTTTTCAATTTGTATTGTGATATATTCTGATATTTTCACTAACGTTCAACTTTGCGTACAATTAGCTATGGATACATTGAATTTGTATGAAGTCTCCCCATTGCATCACGACCATTGTTCATGTTTCATCATTACGTATTGGATTACGGAATGTCATTTCAGCTGCAATTAGCAATACACAGTATGCAGCCCAATCTCGGCCCAATCAGGGACCCAATCAGGGACCCAATCTTGGCCCGTATGTGTGAGCTTCACAAGGAAAATCCACAGTACCAATTAAAAAAAAAATCCAATCATAAATCTGTAATTATATGTTATCCATCGTTAGCAGTCAGTTTGTCTCATTAGTTATGTCTTATATTCGATGTCATTAAATACCTGTGGCTTATTACAATGTTAATGTGATATATACGAGATGCAGTACAAATGACTGAAATATTATGCCTCATTATAAGTTGATTAATCTGTATGTAAATCTAAGATGAAGTTAAATTAATGTGGTTCATTTGAAAATAGGTCTTCCAACATCCTATTATCATCAATTGAATTATAATATTTTCATATTACTGGTATGGTAATCTCTTTCATTGCATATAGGCCACAGGATTGCTTCCATGATCACGTGGAGATATTATCCAACATGATAATAACATGTATGAAATCTTCATAGAAGTTTTCAATCAACTTCTGTTAACTGTAATGTATGATAAATGAAAAGAATAACTGAATGATGATAAACATGATAACAGTATAACATGCTGTTCTAATGGAAATAATTATTTGTGTGATATCTCATGCATGTAAAATAACATTTAATTACAGAGAATTCTGTGAAATATGTTAATGTGTTTGATTACACGCCGGCAATGTAAGTTATCAATGGGTTGTGTGATAACAGCCATATCAATATGGTAGCACCATCTGGTGATATTACATGACATCATCACACCATCACTGCCATCGGAAATTCTGTGATGACATTAAATATTATTGTGGCCATTGATTGAACCAATGTCGCAGCAAATCTGCAAATGATTTAGAATATTTTGAATTCTATTTTTGCATATTATTAGAAACTAACCGTATTACAAACTACTTAACCGTATGAATGTACAACATCTTTATAAAATATTAAATGTATTTTTTTATTTATTATACTACTTTCTTTTAGGAAATCTGTATAAAAGAATGAATTAACGAATCATGGTATTCAAATGATTTTACATGACTGTATGTTTAGTAAATCTATCTTTGTATAATATATATTTCAAAGTGTAGATTATGTAAATATTTTATTGGGAATACAAATTGAAGCAAATCTAACGTGCAACCAAACACTTCAATTTCCTTGACGTCTAGTGTGTATTAACTGTCATGGTTTATAATATCAGTCCTGTCCATCAGTCCGGGGATTCTATATATCAAAGGTAGGACACGAGATATGACAATGGCCTGCATGAGTAGCGCATTCATATATCACCGCGGAGGTACAAAGACCCGTATCACCTGTACATTCCTCATCACCAGCTGGCACGTGCCGAGCGTGTGCGTCCCCAGACAGGTGCTCCATCAGAGTTACCTCCCCTCCCCCAGACAGCCACTCACCTTATACAGGTGGGTAATATATATGCTCATATTACATCTTGTTGCAAGACAGAAAGATGGATGAATTGGAGTCTCGATTCTGTTAGGTTTTTTTTTATTAGGTAATAAATTTGCTCGCCCTTTTTTGTTCCAACTGAAAGTGTAGTGCTGAAAAATACGTAATTTTAGGTAGATGAACAGTTTGATCAGGTTGACGATTTAATATTTTAAATAATAAATATTTATAATTATTTTTATACATGTACACTTAATTCTTAAATATTTTGTATGTTTTTTCAATCTTGTCTTCAGTAAAGCACGTTGACTTATGTAAGGAACCTCGTTGAATTCTGTAATAAAACACATTGACAGATTTATGGTATACCAAGACCACAATTAGTACTTATATATGATTACATTATCATCTGACAAGACCCTATGATTGTTTATTGATCATACTGGTAATTGACACAAAAGTAGCTGATTGTACCAAGGGGTATACATTCCTACTGTTGTCATGACATCATGTGACAATGTGACTAGTCTATAAAGCACCCTAGGGCACCTAGTCAAGGATATGCAACAGCTTTTGATATTTACTCCGTTGCAAGCTGTTCGCTGTTAGACAAGAAGATTATTGAGTCGACCCTAGTGCGTCTTCTAAACCTCACAGCTGTCGGACATGTATATTTATGTATGTATTTCTGCATGTAGATGTGTGTGTAATCAGTCAGGATGGTGCCAGATCCAGGATGGTCTGAGTTGATCCGCGGATGACTCTGTAAACATCCTATACATGTGAGGACAATAAAGTCTCAACTCGGCCCCAATCTGCCCCACGACAAGCTGGTGCTGCGAGACTCAGGGATTATAACAGATTCCCCAGAATCGTGTCTCCCTTCCGTCCACATCTGTTGCCAACACCTCATACTAACCCCCCTTTTCCGTGTAGCGTCACCTCTCCTTAATATGTACTGTCACCCCTAACATCTATAACTTATAAGTAGGTCATCTGAGTTAATCTTGGTCGTGAAATAAAATGTATAATATTTCAGACAGTATTCAATCAAAAAGGACCTCGTAGTTTGTGAACCTATATTAGAATAATTGTGAGGCTGATATACCGGTAGGTCACAAGGACATTTCAATCAATTTATCTATTTCAGATTTTTAATTATATTTATTGAATTAGATATTATGCACTCGTGCTGGGTGTTAATGGCAGGTTCAATGAAATAACAATAGTAAGTGAATAGAACTTTATTGACACTTGGAAGAAAAATACAAGGTGTTGCCAGCTGCTATAAAAAAGTCGTAAGTTTTGAGAATTGTAGATTTTCTGAAAGTCATAGTATAACAACATCTTCATCAAAATTAGCACACCATTACTGCTATTTGTATTATAACATAATGTCTTCATAAAAACTAACAGTCTTCATTAGTAAAATCGTCATGTATGTTGTACATTTGTAGCTTATATTTGTATATTAGTATTAACAGTGTTAGTCATACTGGTAGGCATACTGCTAATACTACTAGTACCATTCTCTTAGTCATATTCTTTTCTGTCATACTATAATGGTCATTAAGCTATAAGCATATACTAAGAGCAGAACAATTACCTACACTTGAACCAGAGTGAAACCATCAACATGAGATACAAGTGTGAGGAACTCATTCCTTCTGGCAGAACAGAGTCAGTCAGAGTTACAATGTTTCCATATCCCTCACAGCACCATCATCCTACACTAACCCTTCTCGTTCAAATCACTTCTAATATCATCAACTTTGAGAACCTGTAGGTTCCTAGGAACATTGAACTTTACCAAAGTTTCCTGGCATTTCTTCCGTAAACATTAATATTTAGTAAACTCTACACGTCCAAATTTGTTCAAAAGATCTTCAATTAATATTTATCTTGTTCAAATCAACAAAGTGCTGTATTTGCCATCAGCCTCCAATTACAGCTAGAATCCCAGAGTTTATCGCTGTTTATTGCTGTTTATTGCTGTTTATTGATTTACTGAAGACGATACCTATCTGAAATTGATGGGCAGTTTAGAAAATGAATTGGATACATTTCTCGGCTTATGATATGAACACGGTATATTCAGTGTCGCATCACATTGTCTGCCTTGTGTCGTGTCACAGATACAACTGACTGTCACGTTGCGGATACAACTGTCTGCCATGTCACGTGTCATGCGGATACAACTGTCTGGATTCACAGATACCCCATTCATCATCCAGCGTCCGTCAACGTTACTTTTAAATCATTAGACGAGAGAAAACCAATCTATACGCGGAGTAATCTAGTTTGGTATTTCCACGTGAGCGGCTGCGTGTAATGAAGTCTCGGTACACCTGAGCCGCCGATGTCGCAGGATGAACTTGACCTTCACGGATTAGCCAGATTATGTCCGCGATTGTGTTACGGTCCCAGATCAATAGATGGATTAGATACGTCTCCAGACTCGCGACAATACCCGGATGCTGATTGATGTATCCGTTCCCGGGGGAATCGGGAATACTGTTCCAGAGGGAATTACTAACACAAGTCTTGTTGTACAAGCAGCGAGGTGTAATTTTGAATGATTATAGGGAGATTAATATGCCAGATTAGAACTAAAATATAATATAAAATACTGAGATGTATTTCATCTTAGACAATCCATAATCAATATGTACCGTGTCGATGATGAAGTAATATAAGTCCTTCATCTTGACACAATGGTATCCATGTCCAATTGGAAATCATATATATCTTAATCTGGGTTTACCCAAATTTAACTAAATTTATTCGGAAATTACAACTAGTTTAAAATTTCTTTCTTGGGTAATATTATATTATAAAGGAAGATTTTTAAAAATTGCACTTTTAATAATGTAAGATTTAAAAAGATTGTGTAACACATCTTGTACATATTAACCTAAACTTAATTGCATTCACTAATAGCTGTTTAAAATTCAGATTAACCAATTATGTATAATCTGTTCTAAATATATATAGCAAGACATGTGTTGGCCTAATACAAGCTATGTTATTGAGCACTCCGTAATGTAGTAAAGCTGTTTATTGAGCACTCCGTAATGTAGTAAAGCTGTTTATTTATGCCATTGATCAATCAATGAGACTTTATGCTTATTGCTCCTTCGGCAGTACCGTGGTTCTACCTAGATGTCCGTGGTTCTACCTAGATGTCCGTGGTTCTACCTAGATGTTCGTATGGTGTCAATTATTGCTAATGCCCTGGCTTCCTGCTGTAGGTATTATGTACTGCTGTGGTAGGTATCGTGGTGAGTCAGTTCCCACGTGGTTCCCACGGTCCCAGCGGTTCCGTCTCGGGGATGAGATGTATCTTATGGTAGGAGATGATTCACAGTACAAATTGTGATAATAAATCCCGCTTCACGGTCGCAGTTCGTCTTCCTGTAAGAGTGATGTGTTTCATCGTTATTATTAATTCAGATTATATCTGAACAGTAGTGGAATCTGCTTTAGGGAGTCGCTCAAAGGAATTGCAGGTTATCGCTTTGCTTTTCAATTTAATAATCTGCGGTTATCTCCCTTCCCTCGTCGGTACCGCACACATACCAAGTTCTGATGCATGTCATCGACTGATAATTAAATGACCAGGTGTAATATCAGATTTGGGAAGCAGGAATACTAGATACAGTAGTGTGATTTTCACACCAGTTTATCAGTGATATGTTTATGGTGGGAGGAAAACCTAAAGACCCCCACACACACACCTCTGGTACAGATATACTATTGAGGATAATCAAACACAATAGTTACCGGGTAGTCCCAATCTTCACTGTGAAACTGATCATGTAGAAGCTCTTCAGATTCAAACCAGGACCTTCAGCCTCGTAATCTGACATATTTTGACGGATATTTTGTTTCGTAGGATACGTGAATAGCTACTATAATCTGGGGGCAGATGTACCGTGAGGAATGGTCCATGGACCTGAAATCTTCTGGGATGTCGTGCAAGGTCCATGGGTGCAGAAACGGTAGGATTGCCCGGCTCGGCCTGTAGGTTCCCACAGTGGGGCACAGGGCCATGCTGACTTGTACGCAGCTAATGCACCCACGACTCTCCTCAATGAACGCCAGCAATCAGATATCTGTAATCGAAAACCGTACTCTTTCAAGGGAGAGTCCTTTAGCAGTTAGCTCAATGAATTTGAAAAGCTAATGTTCCCACTTCAAAGGAAGTATATATGAAGCCTGAGACATTATCGCACCCAATATACTGTAAAGCTTTTTAAATATTTCTAATTCAGCACCATTCACTGCCAGTGTTGTCGTCCTTGAAACATCAGTATCATCCTTGGCTACTAGCTCTCACAGTACCACAACACTTAATTTTGTTATGTGTTCTCCTACCGACATAAATAAGCGAGCCACCTCGGGATAATTGAACTCCCGGCATACAATCAAATCCTAAATCAATTACTAATATTTACTCATTCTTTCTCTAAACACCCAGAAAATTGATTCAATTGAGGGTATTATAACCCGAACTCGCTCATTCATCTTGCATCTGTCCTGAAGTGTGCTCACGTGTATATGTCTAATGGTATCTGTAAGATACATATCGTGTCACCAGGAACATGATCGTACCTCGGGGTACACTGGGCGCCACCTGGTGTTTCTCATGCAGTCACAATAGAATAATGCTTATACCCCGAACATTTCTCTTTAAGTTGGAGACAGCAGATGGTGGAACGTTGAATGTACCTCAAGTGAAAGCTATTAAGCTCTAGGGTTTCTTTATCAGCTTTATAAGAGTATGTACTGGTGGGGGTATGGGCTGTCCTGGGTGCACAGTGGTAGATGTCTAATCTACGTTGTGAGGCTTGAACTCGGACAGGGAGGTGACACGGCAAACATCACACGCCAGTGCTCAATAACAATATCAATGGCTATGGGAGTTGTTTGCAGTGTGCTAACTACTGGCTTCCTTTCTGAAATACAGTTAGCATGACTACAACGAGTACTGAGTGTAATTTTCTGATAGGCATCTTAACATTATTAGGTTGAACCTGATGTAGTTTCGGCCAAGTTTATATGGCGGGCTCTTTTTGTTCATCAACTGAAAAATGACCTTTAAATATTTCAGCTTTTTGTTTCTTACAATAATATTTTCATTTCATATTTGTTTTTCTTTGTTTTTTTTCTCTTTCACAATATCTTAATTTTCAAATTTGTCATTTAATCTTCGTTCCTTCAGTTCTCCAAGAGAGAAATTAAATATCACGTGTACAAACCCTGTTCTGGGTTTGCCTCCAGCATGTTGACAGTTAAGCAGACAACAGTAGCTAGCTCAATTATCACTCGGCAAGGGGGGAATGGCTTTTTAGTTTGTTAACCTTTGCCCCTAATATGAAAATTGCTGGGGTAATTAGAAATCAGATCCGAATGTCTCGCACCCCAAACCACCGGCATCCGTCACCACTAGGTGCCAGTAGTTGGAATATGATCTTTATGTTTCTCACCTCAGAATTTTGGGTACAAATGTTTCGCATAGCAGTAGTACGGTAGATATGTGTAAGATTCGTTTCCAGCGACACTGGCATAGAAAATGGGGTCGTACCATTTTACACCTATCTGTGTACCTACAACACCCACCTCGGTTAAACATATTCCAGAATTCCCCCTTTACCTCCTCACTAACACCGAGACACCATCCCATGTACGGGTTACGAGGTACACTTAATAACGTACATTGTTGGATATGACAGTGTGATTTCCAACATATAGGCCTATTATACATGTATAGGAGTACAGGCTCATAGGTGACACATTACCCGCACGGGCCATCTTCCTTTACCTATCAATCGACAGGTGTTGATGTTTGTGTTCATATTGTCACCAACAGGCTTTACATATATGTTCTATTGTACCCCATTAATACACCTATTGTATGGTTAGATTCCTTTATAATTTGAATAAAATTAACATTATGATTGAATTGGTTTTTGATGAAGATTTATAGATTAATAAAATGCCAGACTACTGTTGAGTCATGTTCTTGTGGACAAATGTTTGTGAATGTTCACTCCTACCCCATGACAATATAATGATCGGCTTTAAGTAAGCATAAACATTCTATCTCCTCGTGTTTTATATGTCAATAGGTACATGTCTATATCTGTATCTGTATCTCTATATCTATATATCCTGTCAACAAGGTTAGTCATATTGTTTAGAAAAGTATCATTACTAATTATGACTTGCCTGTCAAAACATATTGATTCCAGCATTGACTAAGAATCACAGATCGTTATTGCGTTTTATATAGCTGATCATATGTATACCAGTGTGATTGATAATAGTATATTAGTAGTAATATGATAGTGTGTCCTATATGTAGTACACATGGTAGGTATACTTATGTATGTCATAACACCATGACCTAGCTAGAATATAATAAGGCTATGTGTATGAGATTTGCAATTTGACGAGGCTTATTAATGCACAACGTTGAAATACACGTTCCGTATTCCAAGACTGGACCAGTAGACATTGTTCCTGTAATCGACTGAAATTACCGAGTGGCGTAAGGACAAGTAGTGACTACATGATTGGAGAATGCCGTTGTTACTACGTGATGTAAATACACGTAATCCACGCGAAAATATGACGCGAGTTGAAGTGTTTGAGGAGACAGCTGATTGGAGGTCAATAAGTGCATCCTGTACATTGCTCAGATCAAGGTCAAGGTCGCCCAGTGAGGATGTGGTTATATAGTATGTTATTACTTGTATTTAAATGACTCCATACAAGTTGTAGATCCTTGAAGAAATGTTTATTTAGTTTGCTGTGTTCCTTGGCTTCATTATTTATCAGCCATAGCTGTGTTGTTATTATTATTATATTTCTTGATTTTGTTGTCTCTGTACAAATATGAAATAGACTTAACAATAGTACCTAACAATTGAGTACTTTTCCCTAAATACATCCTCACGTATCCAAAATACCTTATGAATACAAACAGGTTTACCTCCAATTTTATATTTCAATAAATCAACACTTTTTACGTGTCATATCCTCCATGAATTTCCTTTTAATTTCCTTGTTGCTTTAATCTCAATAATTGCTCAAAAAGTCTGAGCAAGTTCTGTGAATAGCTTTAAAGTCCAATTCAGTTATTAATAATTATGTTGCTGCTATTTAGTGCATCTTTGGCTGCCTTCGGCTAGTGAAAGGTTAATGGGTGTTTGCTTGTCTACAGTTAATATATTCTATCAGAATGCTACTGTATATCTAGTACTATATGCTCTTAATACATACTAGTATATACTATTACATATTTTGTAGTGGGTAACTAAGAATTAAATGACACTGTTTATAAACAGTACATGAATTGTTCCTGAAAGCCACTTATTAGATATAATATTGTGAGACATTCAAAATAGAAATACAACATATTGCATGGTGCAGATATATAACTTTCATATTACCCGTTAACATTTACTACTCAATGAATTATGTACACAACTCACTATTTATCATAACCTGTCTTAACGCGGCACTATCAATAATTGATCATCAATGAAAACCGAGTCAAGACAGTGTATAAGGCTATCGGTAGTTTTCGTAAATCTTTATAAGTATCCCACCCAGATGAACCTGCAGCCTTGAGGTCATTGAGTGCAGTATTTGGAGCGAATCTTCTCCATAGTATCTATAACCTTCACCAGTACACTGGTGCAGCATGATACAAAGCAAGACGATTCGCGTATCGTATCGTGAGGCGACATACTGGTACATAGAGATACAGATTTTAACATTATTATCAATGATCTAACAGTGTTTTTCTTATTCTGAGAGGGGAGAGCCTGATATAAGTATGTGACAGTAAGACTGAGTAACCCAGGCTGATGCTGAATATGGATGATCACTGTGTGATGTGTATATATGCAGTACAGACACTACATCTTAATCCAGTTGTGTATGGAACTTGCAGTAGGAAAAAGGTTAATAACCAAGTTTTATTTGAGAAATGTTGGCAATTTTCTATGAATATTACAAGAACATATAGAGCCATGGTACAGGTGTTGCTTATAGTCCACATGAAGGTTGTACGGTACTCTTATACTGACTTGTAGTCTAGTCTAGTCTAGGACATGACCATACACATCATGAAGAACGTAATTAAATCAGCGTTAGATTTTCCGCAAAAATTCACCTCCCTTTGAGGGCATGAAAGACCCAGACAAGATTTGAAGTCAATTGTCATCAAGTTTATGGTTTACATCACCTGGAAATCTCTTTCAATCTGGATTCGCAATGCCACCCAGGGAATTCAGACATAGGTTTGCTGTTAAAACATATGAGCAGTATAGCTGAGATAAAATCGCTGAATGAAGACATCTTTTGAAATTAAATGCCATCATGTCCTCTTTACCGCGTGTCCGTGTATCTATAGCCTGGGCTTAATGGCCCGCGGTAATAGCATGGGTCGGACTATATCCTCGTAACGACAATTCTTTCTTTTTCATAAGCTAATCGGTATACTTACATCGCTATGGCTTTTCAGGTGCTAAGCTATATAATTCATACAACGTATTGAAATCGGCTGACAGTTTAATATACGTATACTAGCTCTCGCGATTTCCAGCTCTCAGCTCGGTCAATGTAAGACGGTCTTTATAAGAAGGTTCGCTTTGAAATGTTCTCAGTAATCGACAATGATGGAATGAGTTTTTTGAGGAACTTTCTTCTCTGGAACTTAGAATCTACATGACATTATGCATGGCCAATTTCTTCGCCATCGTTCAAACCCCTGCTAATGGAGAAATAGTAGTCCTTTGTGAGCTCTGAAGTATATTGAAGATTGGTGCAAATTTATGTCATGCTTTCATGTGGTGTATGTCTGTGACAGGGTGGAGGTTAATAGCCAGATGTCTACAAGGGTCATTGCAAATTGTAGATTGAATTCACGTTTATTTGATAGATCTTTCATTAAAATTATATTAAAATATTTTACTTTATAAATTTTAATTTTTACTTACTTTTTAAAAAACATTTTATTGCTTGAGGCCATTTACTTTATTTATTTATTTTAATTTTTAATTATTAATTTTTTTTTATAACAATAAGTTATTATAAGGCCATTTATAAGAGATTTAATGTATGAATGAATTACATTGCAGCGGGAATATTTCACCTATACGCTGTCATGTAGAACAGCAAGTAATTAATCCATCAACAAGAAGGTGGACACTTTCTTGATGCTTTAACCCTCTCCCTGCTGAAGGCAACCTGATCGCATGCAGAAATAGAAAACTGATTTTATTCAGCAGGGAGAAGGTTAATGACATGCACAGCTATGTAGTGCATCCATGATTGCCAGCAGCATTATAAAGGTTAAGCACTCCTCCCCAGTTTTCTTTTAACAAATATTGATACAGACAATAAATTGTTCTAACCAAACCTATTGCTCAAATGATCACTGTACAATGACCGTGATATTTTATATAGATATGAATTAGATTTTCGAACGAAGGACACACATTGAGTTAATTACTACTGGATGTACCGTATATGGATATAAAACTTTACGCCTTTTTGTTGGTTTTGAAGAAAAATGTGTATGGAATACTTTATATGTTGTATATCCGCAGTGTGGCCATATGTGTGAGTGGTTTTATGTTTTCCAGATATTGTCGTTACCGTATAATAAAATTGCATTTTAGTTTCCTCATTAAACCAACGTGAGCTTATCTAGCAATGCACATGTACTTTCAACTCTTATTTAAAGATTTTTATCTTCAAATCACACTTTGAGATCATATGTGACCTTCTTGAACTACGACCATATTGAAAACATTAATTCTGCTTCATGTGTCCTCAAATTTGAAGATAATTTTGACAAGATTCAGGTATATTGTCAGGAGCATATTGAGCGTAGATGTATACCATTAACATGGCGTTACAGTGAGTATTCATAAAAATGGTGTCGTTTTTCATTCAAGCATATTTTGAGCACAATTGAAGATTCGCCCAATTAACATGCAGCGCTAACTTTTATCATGGCAGCTCAGATGATATTAGCGGATTATGTAAATATTATGCTGGAAATGTCGTAAAGCAAGACTCGGGAGTAGTTAGTGTTGTAAGACCAGGTGAGAAGTGACTGCTACAAATCTCACAGGTTACCTCTGTAAATACCCCCAGAATTTACGTTCTTATTAAAAGCCAGTGTTACATAACTCCCGCAACTTTTACGACCACGAAATTTCACTTAAAGACGGAATTGTGTGGGGCATTATCACAGAGGTGGTCCGACGTGCGCAGCTACTATGTGACTGCCAGGGTGCAATAAAGGAAAGTGTGTTGACAAATGCTAGCATATGAGTGTGTGGAAGAGACTTTTAATAACTCTATAGATGGGCTATCCTGTAGCTCTATACAGACCCTGCGATCGGCTTTAATCCCTGCGAGAATTGAGGTGTCATTGACCACACCACTTGTTCTGAATGTGACAGGGTGGGGTCTGATACGTGGGGGATATAATCCCTTCTTCATTTCAGTAGGAAGTTGATCCAAGGATTAAAGACATGTAGGTCAAACGATTTGTTGATCTGGTACTTTCAACAACATTGACATCTACGTGGTATATTTCAGTTTTGACGCCATAAGTCAGCCAATTAAATGAAATATGATTGGGTCTGTGTTTTGAGATACTCAGATTGAGGGGGTTAGATAGTGGATTATCAAGTTCTATGTATGAAATACAGAATTGTTTGTAATAATATAGGTAATCTTGGAGAAAGGTTGACATGTTGTAAATTGTTTCATCGTAGATGTTAAGTGTTTTCAAAGATTTGCATTGCGTGTTGATTCGCAATGGTTCAATATTTGTATCTTGTAAGTGGTGTATTATATCTACACGTTCTACCTTTAATCTGTGTTGGTGTCGACATGTAAATAACACTGATACGGAATTGGTAAATAGACGTCAACTCGTAATATCACGATGTTGTAAAATTCAAACTGACTTAATAACGAATGCCTTGGTTGTCGATTCCTGTTGTAAATATAGATTGACCGATAGGGATATCGATATCAACAAAGTGTGACAATATCATACACACTCTCGACTTAGTATGAACGTAGATTAACCTACACTCGCGCAGGCTTTATTCCTTTTATATTATTTCCGATAACGTCCACATTAAGGAAGCCTCTGTAAATGAAAGGTTTACTTTACTACGAGTGTGGGCTGTAGATGAGCTGGCCTTTTGACATCATAACTGCTTAGCTGTCTAACTTTACTGAACACGTCACTTCTATCCTGAAGGAACTCCAGTCAAAGTCTGCACACTTCAAAGACCTCACTGAATTATTACATACTTTACCAGACAAAGAATAAGTAAAACATAATGTAAATGTTTTAATTATGTGTGTACACTCCTCCTGGAGAAATGGTATTTATGTGTAAGGAAAGATGCACAGTATAAATTATGAGTATTAATATTCTTGAATGTTTGACGTGAAATACCAGGCTCTGAGATTAAGAAACATTTTGAGTATGATTTCATGCTCAAGCTCGAATTCTGTGGGGATTTGTGAACAAATCTTTGAGTTGAGTATGAAATCGTACTCAGAAATGTTTCGTAATCTCAGGGCCAGAAGTTAGTTTTGCATACTTTTGATGGAAGTGAATGAGTTTTAATGTATTTGACAATAATGTATGTATCACTGACATTGAGAAAGGTATCTCAAAGAGTATAAATTCCATGAACACACTATGAGTGAAATAATCTTGAAAGTGTCTGTATAAATACTAATAATCAATACAACCAACCATAAACACACTTTTAAACAGTTTGGTCATATAGATATCTTGATACATGGAATGCTCTGACAATTCTACACTGGACCCTCATTTCTCTTTGCCACCAAGCTTAACATATACTTACATTTCAAATTCACATCTATTAATAATGGGTGAGATATTCCCGCCGCGACGTAAAACATTAATTAAAAAGATTAATTAAAAAATTAAATTGAAACCATTCTAAAAATCCATGGTTCATGGAACCACAAATGGCACAATATTACAAACACGCCTCGCATTGCTTAAGGATAAAATTCCTGTTTCTGTTCATTTATCTTCTCTATGCAATTCATTCTGAAACACCTGTGTGTCTAGTATACTAAATCCTACTCTATCATGTCTATTGTACATACACATCATTTACTTTTCTTATCATGGATATTGAATTATTATTTAGTGTTGTTGACTAGCAAGCCCACCGGATGTTCTTATCAGAAAATGTACAGAGTTAGTCAACTTCTTGACATATATATGTTGACAATGTGTTGATGGCGATATGTCCCTTGGATTAAGTTGACATTATGTGACAACATTTTACACTGACTCACGCTGCCATTACATTGACAACATTCATCAATTACTTGAAAATAATTAGTTGACATCGTACATCAAATCGACAACATTAAATTGTAACATTAAATTTTATATTATGTTACATTGGCAGTGTTTCTTAATTAATAACTGATGTTATATTTTATTGACAACATTGTAACATTATATTTCATTAATGTTTTCATGCAATCTACAACATTTGCACTTTAAAAAAAAAATTAAAACCTTGTTTTTTTAGTGAAGTGCATGGGTAATCTTGTTAACCCATTTCCCAAAAGTGCATTTGAGCAGTTTCTTCTGGATATTTGTGATGATAATAATAATAATAATAATAATAATAATAATAATACAATAATACTAATAATAATAATTAATAATAATAATCATAATAATCATAATAACTACTACTACTACTACTACTACTACTACTACTACTACTAGTACTACTACTACTAATAATAATAACAATTGTAATATTATTACATTAGAAACACTAATTATGTAACCATGACAACACTGGTAGCATTCGTTTATAGTGAAACTTCATCAGCATTCCATTTATATTTACATTGAAATTTGTGGTATTTAATCAAATTGACAACAAGACATTCCATTGAAATATGAGATGAATATTTTTAAAAAATTGTTCTAATCTTCCACCATCTTCATTTGTAGACATATAACTAAGGATTTATGTTGACAGATAGGGTCAGGATTAGTTGTTCAGATTTCAGTATCTGGGAATTATCTCGTATTATTAGCTAATTTCTGTAAGAGTGTCCACTCAGCAGATGAGTGACATGTTTACTCAGATAGCCCAGATATAAGGTTTGCAGAGAAACAGCCAGTTTAAAGGTACATTCACAGATGATATCAGTTAACTGAAACTTGGTAATGTCTGTTTAAAGGTACATTCATAGATGATATAAGTAACTGAAACTTGGTAATGTCTGTTTAAAGGTACATTCTAAGGCGATATGACTGTCTGCAGTGATATGATTTGTGTTTTTTTTATTTTTAAATTAGAGTTTAAAATCCATAGCGCTGAATGTTGCAGTAAACCTGCGAGCACCAGCTGGTAGTGACAGACCAAGGATAATATGGTCTGTTTAAAAATGATTTCATATAAAATATTCATGTGCTCAGTTCTTGAGGTGGTTCTAATTTATTATACGTTTTGAATGAACAGTTTAATTTGTGTGGTAGTGTAGATGAAGGACTAATAACACATGTTAAGAACTATTGTAGTAGCAAATCAGTATAAAAAATCAGTATAAAAATCAGTATAAAAACAAATTTGGCATAATCCCAGTATACATGTGAACTGAACAGTTTGCTTCTATCTTGACATCTTTTTACATTCTGACCTTGATGTGACCTTCCAGTCTTATGGTTAAAATTACCTATGCATTAATAGGTTGTCTGCATATGATCAGGACAATTGTATATGTTTAATTGTGTACATACGACATTCTACACTGTGTTCACATTGTAAATTCCGCAAGGTACGATTTTTCGGAATTAGATAATCAATAGAACATGACCAGGTTGTTCGCTTAGGAAAGGGAAACAACTCTATTATCAGTAAATGATCAGAAGTACTCTTAAAAATTATGAAATTTAATTGAAATAATCTGATATGAAACATGTCATCAACACTTGAGGTAGCCATACCATATTTATCCAGTTTAATGAATTCTGCATTCTTCTTGCTGAAAACTGTAGAAATGTTCTATGTTCTTGTTATCTTTTTGTAGTGTATGGAATACTATATTTGAACTGCATTAAAATATTTTTCAGAATAAAATATATACCATGTTTTCCCTCGGATTTAATCAAAAGAACAGATAAAAAAAACTATTTTAACAGCAAATTAAACCAGTTGGATTAAAAAAAATCCATTGCTATTCGAGTATTTGGAAAAAAAATACAACAACAAAAATCAACAATGATCTCGAACAATTGAAGAAAACAACAACAGCGGTAAAAAAACAACAACATTTGTAAAGAGCTTCATTGATGGCTTCCGTGACCTCTGTAGAACTCTGTCCAGGCCAAGACAGATATTGACACTCGTAACGTGGACAGGTCTCCACGCAGCTCCTCCGCAGTCCTATGCGGATACTTCCCGTTTGTTTTGGCGGACATGAACAGCCATAGAATTAGAGCCATTATGTAATGGTGTCAATGTGAGGCTGTCTAACTGTCCAGTTGTCTAGCCGTCTGTCCATCTAGCTGTCTGTCCGACTGTCCGGTGTGTGGCCTTCGTGATGTTGTGGCTGGCACAGAACATTTTAAAGAAACATCAGTGAAAGATGAATAGTAACTATTTGGCTTCACCATAATACATAGAGCATCTATTGACAATAATATATTGATTAGATTACGTCCGTTTCTCTTATTATTTATGATATGTTTTTTCTTCACAATATTTTTTTTAGAACCAAATGTACTTTAACCCTCTCCATGTTGAAGGCAACTAAGATGCCCTAAAGAGCAGTATGTGTGCCTGTGCATAATTCAGCAGGGAGAGGGTTAAATATTAAAGTATATATATATTACTAAAGTTTTGTATTGTATCCATCTACTGACATGTATCATTATGAATTATGTGGTTTAAATCTTAACTATTTTGAATATTAAATAAATTGATGCCACATGACTAACTCACTGGATAAAATAAAATTCATATGCACATGCGTGTGCACACACACACACACACACACACACACACACACACACACACACACACACACACACACACACACACACACACAC